>JAECUM010028942.1:0-23557 GCA_016617855.1 Megalonaias nervosa | reverse complement strand
CTGGATCATAAAATGAACTATATGAGATTTACTCACGGATATTGTGCCGCGTTATTTTAGCAGTACATTCCAGGTAAAAGCCACCCCAGTTAGACAGGAAATGTAGGAGGAATATCCGTTACCTGTATTAATCGAGACTCAGTAAAAAATTTAAACTTTTTCAATTGACATTTTACATAAAAATTGATTACACAGCCGTTTCTAAAATTATCAAAAACATATGTCCCCATATCTTATTTATAAAAATCGGTAGATTTTAAGTAACATGCGATTTATTGATTTTGACTGGTAATGTATACATGTAGTTATAAATGAATTTTTTTAGATTTACTGATATTTAGTCGCCGGGCTCAAGTCGTCTTATCAAAGCAGTAAGTTGTAGGTATAACCAGCCTCGGTTACACAGGAAATATAGGATAAACGTCCGTTACCTGTAATACTCGAGACTTAGTAAAACATTAACACTTTTTTTATTTTACATAATAAATAAATTTTGATAGCACCAATGTTTCTACAATTATCATAAACATATGTAGTCATATGTTTAGTTTTTTTTAAAAATATTTAAATAAATTTTTATTCAATCTGTGACTTATTGCTATTTTAATCGCTAACGGTAAGCGCTAGTGAGTAAAAAATACCAACTTTTTTATTTCGCATTTTTGCACATTTCCATTGGCATAGATCGATTTAGACTGCTGAGAAACATAAATTGATATCAGATTTGTGAAGATCGATGGTTGTATACGATTGCTATGACTTATTTGCCTATATGGAAAATGTTCACATAAAAAGGCGGTAGGCGAACGGTCAGTCAACTGAAGACGTATTAAATAATATAACTACACATATTATATAGTGTTGGATAGCTGGGATTCTATGCTTCAAATCTATAGAATTAGCAAAATATGTGGCACCATCACACCAAGGCAAGGGTAGAGGCACATAGCTTGGATATATAGGTCGATAAAGTCGCTCACCCTAAGCGATACTGAGTAAAAAATACCAACTATTTTATTTTGCATTTTTACACATTTCTATTGGCATAGATCGATTTAGACTGCTGAGAAACATAAACTGATATAAAAAAAAATGTCCAACTCGGTGGTTGTATAAGATTGGTATGACTTATTTGCCTATATGCGAAACGTTCGTATAGGAAGGCGGTAGGCGCACGGACAGACAAATGAAGACTTATAAATAAGATACCAACACATTATATATTGTTGGATAGCATGAACTCTAGGCTTGAAATCTATAGTATTACCATCGAAATAAGTGTCACCATCGAAAATGTCAGCCTGTTAGAGTATACGTACGTACGTTGATGCAGAAATAAGAGGATTTCATGTTCAATATATCATCCGATCCTAATGTGTAATATACCATTTGGTAGGGAATTTTCACTAGTATAGTCCTGGCAAAAATCATTACTGTAACTTGTACCATTTCTATGGATATGAGCATTGCCGAAATCCGACCTACCGAAGCTGACGGTCAGTACTATCCGCCAGCGTTGGCCGTTTTTTTTTTTTTTGGTTCTCTCTCTCTCTCTCTCTCTCTCTCTCTCTCGCTGGAAGCGAGGGGTGGTGAAAATTTCCAAATTTTTCTTCTTCTGACAATTGTTCGGGAATGCATGGGAATGTTTTCATGCTGTATGTATGTATGTATGTATGTATGTATGTATGTATTAAAAGAAATGAAAACAATGAAAAATTTTATTCAATATAATGGATACAATTACAATGCTATTTTACTATAAATAGCAGCAAGATATATTTCCGGCTATTGACAGATGGAAATTTGCAACATTAAGGCCATTAAGTTGTTGGTTCTTAATATGATTGTGCTATACCGTGGTACGTATCGCGGTATATTCAGAAATACCGCGGTTCCAATGTTTCTTGGTACTCTGCTCTCTATATGTTACGAAAGTAAACTTCTTCACTTGGGATTGGGATCTCCGTGGCTCAGAGAACCAGTGTGCCATGTGGTAGGCCAATGGTCCACTTTACCATATAAAGTAGTGCAAAATTAATATTACAACGATTTAAGGGGCCGCAAGGAAAATTGACTCTGCTGTAGTAGCAAAAGAAGTGCGTTTAAATTGGTCTTATAGGGGTCCATTAAAATGACTGAGTTTAACTGTATTTGTTATATTGCTGGGATGCGCCTGGCCCATCCCAGGCAGATCGCAGCTGATATTAATGTTTCTTATGACATGTTCTTGCTGTCTCGTCTAGCGATGGTGTGGTTTCCAAAGCAATGGGTGGAAAGCATGTAAACGATACCTCGCATAACGTATGAATCACAGTTGATAAAAATCAATTTAAAAAATATTAAAAGCTTTCATACACGTAATGACTTTCCATTAGACCAGACGTGAGTTCTAACATGAACACCTTTTACATTCACACAAATGATGCCAATCTGCGTACCATCTAATCATGCTTAAGTTACTCAAAGTAAACAATTATTAGCTAAAAATCTTCCTGAAGTTTGTTCTTCAACCAAAGAATCTGTCCATTTGGCCTTATCGCGTTGTAAAGCCTAATGGCATAAATCACGAGTTAAGTTGTCATTGGACCATCAACAATTTATGTTTTCAATTTCTTCTAAAACCATAAAGCCAATTTACAGCCACATGTTGTGGACTTAAAGCATTTTAAGTGTACAAACGATACCGATTAACCACGAAATATAGTTGCTGTTACAAAAAATATGAATACCTTTAAAAAGCTGCCTGATAAAACTTTTTCAATTGACATTTTACATAATTTATTACACAGCCGTTTCTAAAAAAAATTATAAAAAACATATGTCCCCATATCTTATTGATAAAAATCGGTAGATTTTAAGTAACATGCGATTTATTGATTTTAAAAAGCTGCCTGATAGAATTCTACCAGATTTTACATTGGACACCCTTTCTGTATTTACCATTGGAAGTACCGTCAAATGTTGATGAAGATATAAAATGGAGATATAAAAAAAATTAGAAAAATCTAGACACTTTTTTCAAGAACACATGCAGTCAACTGCATCTCAAAAAGAAAATGTCCAAAAGAATGAATCCTAATGTCCTAGAGTCTTTCACCAATTGCTACTGCATTCTGCCGTTGGGCAGATTTCGGCCGGCGAGTAATCTCATGCCAGCATCTCAAAAGATCCCTTACTGATAGAACGTAAATTTACCGAGATCTCACTTTTTCTTGCAGATATTGACATGTACTTAGTAATAAACTACCGAGATCTCACCTTTTTCTGAAGATAATGACATGTACTGATTAATAAACTACCGAGATCTCACCTTTTCCTGAAGATATTGACATGTATTGACTAATAAACTACCGAGAGCTCACCGTTTCCTGAAGATATTGACACGTACTGATTAATAACACCAGCTGACTGCCCGAAAGTTTTTCTTAGGTAAATTAAGGAAACAACATTTTTCCACAGACTAAAATTAACCAATATTCCTCTGATCCCTCTGCATTTATACAACATTTGTTGTATTTCCCCCTTTTCCTCCCCAACCCATCCCCATCCCACCCCACCTGAAAGAGGATTAAAAATGGGTGGAGGGATATAGCTATTGCTATGTTTGCTAGTCTGTGAACAGTTTTATTTTCTGAAGCATGAATTTGAAACAATTCACGGAGCATCAACAAAACCCTCTTGCTTGAAACCTTTGGAGCTCAACGATGCTTTTGTTGTGACCAGTGTGAGTTGAATTTTTATTTTAATTCAATTTAAACTAATTTATTTTCCCTGGAAATTACTAGTGCTCATCAGAATTCTTGGACAAAGATATTTACTGGAAATTATTCGGAATTCCAAACTGGAAAATTTTTCTTGGTGATTCAACAAGGAACTGTTGACACATCAGGACAAAGCAGGTTATTGAAGACGTCATCGCCTTCCATCTTGGAACTTCATCGGGATTCGAACTGTGATTCACTTAGGAATTTTTATTGATAAGACTTATATTTATTAATTCTAGGATTAATTTTGGATTAGTTTCATAAACAGTAAGTCCTTTTTCATATTTTTACCTTGTTTTCTAGGGAAATAAATTTTGTTAAATTTTACAAAGCTTGTTGGCTTCACTCTTTTCTTTGTTACTTTTGTACGAGCCTAGACACGTAACAAATATATATATATATATATACGTATCGGCTCGTTTAAAGTAACACAAAGAAAAGGGCGACTGCAACAAGCTTTGTAAATTTTAACAAAAATAATTTATTTACCTAGAAAACACGGTGAAAAGGTAAGAATATGAAACAAGACTTACGATTTATGAAGAAGATCCTAAAATGTGTCCTAAAATTGCGAAAAACATAAGTCCTGTGAATAAACAGTTCTAAATTGAAGTCTGAATCTCAATTCCGTTCCAAGATGGCGGATGATGACGTCAGACGAAGGTTAAACACAAATGTCCAGAATTTTAACTGTGAATCACAATTTGTATTGTTCTGTTCCAATTTAGAAATAATTTCAGCAAATGTCTTTGTCCAAAGCCAGTTGTGTAGTTCTCCAGGGAAAATAATTATTATTTAGAAGGTAGACGAAGTAGAACTATCCTCAATAACAAAACACATGTTATTCTTCATACGTACGAACGAACAACTCTTTCCAGCACAAAAGAATACCTTTTTAAGGTATTGAAAACTCTATATGATGTTATGATGCGACTCTCTAAGATGTTAAAATATGACTCTAGACTAGTTCGCAGGTACCTGAGTATTTTAAAGCAAACTCATACGTCATTTCATGTATACGCATGAAGAAATCGTGGAGATTTCGAAATATCGCCAACGTAGTACAGAATGTCAACAAGTATTATTAGTAATGACCGTGGTCACAACCAATCATTTACATAGCTATTTCCGACTGTTTACTTAATATGACAAAACCGTCATGCAAAAATCGTGCTTACGCGAGTCACATTTACGTTCTAAATAAACACGCTGTTTCTAACAAAATATCAGACCCTGCGAACATAATCATCATCATAATAATAATTACATTTAATGATATAAAAATGAAATAAAAATGAAATAAAAAGATTTAGAAAGAATTCAAATTTTAACACACATGTAACTTAACTACAGGGTCGTAACAATATATATATATATATATATATATATATATATATATATATATATATATATATATATATATATATATATATATATATATATATACCTCACATGGAATGTTAAGCAATATATACTTCATTTAGAGACCAAGGCAAAATATATACTTCATCTGGAGAGCTAGACAATTTTATTTGATGCAACTATCTCAATTTACCACAAACCCATAAGTACATGCAGCTTAATTATGATAAAGTAATATCGTATCTAATCGCTGTCAGATACAGTATATAATCAAATCAACGTCTACATCACTAATATCAAACGCAATCGATGAAAACCGTCTGCATATACTTGTTCTTCATGAGGGCAATCAGCTCTGTAAAACTAAGGTTATTCTTGTTCTGCTCTTTCTGTCTCATTATCATCAGTAGTATCAAAGTGTTCTTTTTGACTGTCTTGTTTCCTTTGGGTCCCTGCCATCCGTTCTCGCCTCTACCCACCCCCAACCTCCATGAATACTTAGCCCAAAAGCTACCGTTGCATGTTTATCACTTTAATTTTGTCCACAAACGTGAGCCAGTCATGGGGTGGGAGGGGTAGAGTCTCGGACGGATGTCAGTGTCCCCAAAGGATTTCTAAATACGGGGAAAATCCCAGCCTTTGATACTGCTTGGATTTGGTTGCATAGCTGCCCTGGCAACTCATAATGGCAGCTGCTGTTTCGATCGAGAAACCAGTTCTATACGTGAACATTAATGTTTAAATTCGGCTTTTACGTTTAATGAATCTGTGTTATTTCTTATTTGTTCTCCGCCAGCACAATCTCAAACTCAGCCGCACGGATTATTGTATCTTCGATTGCCACCGAATACAATTTACTGATGGTAGCGAGACTGTTCTGTGCGGCTGCTAATCATTCAGAATACTCGTGAATCCAGTCTCATGGAAATTACTTTTCTAGCACCATCAGATACATCAGTTACTATTGATATAGCTTTGACAATATTCCGATTGGTGCATTTACAATGGTTGATGTTGTCATGATTCCAGTCACACCACAAATAGCATCGACGACAAACACGTGCGTTTGTATTTCATGATCAACGCGGTTCTCTTGGTGATTTCATTTTGCAGCTGTTGTTCCACTTCGATTACTTTTTCACATCAGTAAAACTGAAGGTCCGCCATAGTTCTTCTATTAATAATACAATCGTGTATTTTAATTGCACGACAGGCAGACTTTGTCCAGTCTCATCATCATGTGCAGGCGCAATACGCACACGTACTTCTAAATAGCAACCCATTTTTACTGGCACAACTGTCATTCAATTGCAGAAGATATCAGCCTCTGGTTTATCAAAATTTCCTGTGATAGTGCGATCTAATTTTGTAGCAAACTTGTCACCTTCAAACACACTGAGTATCCAGCACCTTTTACTTATAACGATTGTCTTTGCCCAAAAACTGTTACCGGAACAAGAGCGTCCTTGTTGAATTTCAGTCGACCAGATTTGTCTTTTGCCGCTAGCCGAGTTAATGTTGGTTTAACATAATTAACGGGGAATGTAACAAGGGTGGATACATCGATGAATGCCACCTCGCTGTTGTAGAAACAATCCCGGAGAGGTATTGCATCTGCTGCTGAAGTTAACGCTTGAGAGTGCAGGTGTTATGATTCCAGGCTCGCCTCGATTTGGTAGTAGTACATCAGGGTGATTCCAGATGGTAATTTCTACTTGACCCATAACAAGATTATATCTGAGTGTATACGAGAGTTAGCTAACACCTCTTTGAAGCAGATATTCCTCGACAAGACAAGCAAATTTGTTATCGATGTTAACATCCGCTTCTAGTTGGTCTAACACCCCGTCAGTGGTAAATTTCGCAACCTCATCACCATATTCCGTTATATATATATATATATATATATATATATATATATATATATATATATATATATATATATATATATATATATATATATATATATATATAAATAATCTTAAACACAGACACCAAAGACGATTAAGAACCAGTCAGAATAAACGTTGATTCCTTCAAACTGAATTTCATCTCCCTCAACTAATGATGTTGAATTTACAACTGTGTAAACTTCTGCAACATCGTATTGTTTAGAAAAGTGCTACGATACTGGTGACTTGTTTTTTTTATTTAGATAATCAATCTACACCACCTGTTTTAGTTCTGGTTATGATAAACAAGTACGATCCAGACTCGCTCACCTTATAAGATGTAACTTTAAGGTTGATCAAAGCCATTTTTAAGGTCAATAGGAGTTCGTAAAAAAAGTCGACCATTTCATATGTGTAAGTCCGATTTTTTTTTATTATTAAGAATCCTACAATTTGGAACTTTAAAGTTACCAGATGTGGCGGCTCGGGCACGCTAGCGATTTGGTTAATTTTATACAGTGTCTTGTTGTAATATCGCCAGTATCAAAATAGTCTCTGATAAAAGCAACCGACACGCCACTGCCTCTAATTCAACCATTTTCAGTAAACTCAGCCTGGTTTATTTTTTGTCTACTGCAAAGTCTCCTTTCAACTTGATAATAATATCTTGAATATCTTCGTTTGACGTTTTCAGTTTATCAGTGTAATCTTCAGATCACAAGGTCACATGGGTCAACAACCTTTGCTGGTAAACTCCGACAATTCCGATTTAGTGGCACATCTGTTCAGGTCCATATCAGCACCGGGTCGTCGAGCTGAGTAACGTCCGTAAATGTTAAAAGACATTTCGCAAAGTATTCAACCTACTTTAATGTAAAATCAATGAGTGCTTGCGGTGTCGGTGAACTCTCCGTTGTACGCAACGCTTCAATGACAAGATGATCTCTCACTGAACCATCCAGCAGAGTTTGTATTGGCATAGTCGAATAAAACAGCGGCAGAAGACATTGTCTTCCACGTTCAACGTGCTTGGATAAATAATTAACAACTTCAACTGGCGGTGGAAGTCCATACGAGTCAAAATACAAACGATGTTGAGGTGTTACCACGTATGCGACCGTAGTGAGTGACAGTTGCTGTTGTCAAATCCAGACTGACGTTGCCGGTTTCACGTGCGCGTGGCACTGTCAATGCAAGTTCATTGCGCATAAAGACACCACGAAAATGTTTGATTGATTTTGCCATCGTAAGTAAATCAACATTAGTTAACGGACGGGTAACTGCGTGATCTTCTGCGACCGTGTAATCAAAGACCTCTGCCCGAGGGTTTTCGACGTCTCGTGCCTGGTAATCGAAGGCCTCTTGCTCTTTTTATACGTCTACCAACTGCCTTTATTAGTGTCATTCCTGATGCAGTTCCGATAGTCCCTAACGATGTTGCGTTTGCAACCGCAAGAGCCGCTGCTGCCAACAAAGCTGGAATCGCTGCAAGGAATGGAAATATTCCAACGGTATTTTTGTATTTGTGTCACCTCTGACGTGGATACTTTTAATGTTACTGAGGTGTTATTGTGTTTGGTCGTATTAAGCTGAGCGAGCTGTTTTGGTCAACCACACGGGGACAATTCCAGATAATGTTTGCTGGAGAAAGTTTCAGTGTGCCCCATAATTGTTTTTGATTGCATTTTGTTATTTTCTCAAGTTGATTGTCACTAAGACCGACCCACACATCGATCACCCTCATTCGGCCACCAGCACCCTCCAACAACAGAGTCTTGACAGAAAGTATCACAGCATAAAATCTGTAATTAGCACCAGCTGCACCTACTAGTGCATGAAAATGCATGTCGACAACGGATTCCCTGAACAAACTCCAGGTGTTCCAATGAAAAGTAATAAATCGGGCACAGTATCATGAAGTCGTACTGGGAAATCAGGAAACCAGTGTCAATGCTTTAATGCTGGTCCATATACGACCATATATTTTTATATCCACGTCCAGTATAATTGATTGTAAAGCTAAGCCGAATTTCTTCAGAAGGTTCTTGATGACCGTTTAACCGCAACGAAACTCCATTCACTTCTAATTCGTCAAATAACATTTTGCTATGAATTTGGACATTGTCTCGATTTGTAAGTTTAAACGCCACAAACACATGTTTTTGGTGCAGCAAGACCATTTTTTGTACTTATTGGCCAAGTAAATTGTCCCATAAAAATGGTGTACGTCTGTGGTATGTGCGAGAAACGACAACGTTGAAGCGGTTAATAATTGCATAAATGACAACAAACGAGATTCTGTAGAAAGTGAAGTAAAGCATCTGGCCGGACATGAGTAATACTGAAAATCTCTCTAGCTTCGATCCACTAACACAGGTGTTCCCATATGAAATGTTGGATCAAATAATCGTTAAACTGAGCCATGGCCAGACTATACATTGATTTTCTTTAATCCACTTCCCGTGCAAATCCATTCCCCATTGCCAGATTTGCAATCGCTGAATCTGAGAATCGTTTTTGAGCGGCTTCGTTAATTACTTTATTAACTTTAGGCGACATTGATTCTATCGATGGTAGCTTAACTGTTTTTTGATGGCTCTTGTGTTACTAATCGCCGTATTGAACTCGAAGCGACTGAGCTACCTGCAGGCCCAGTTGTTTCAATCGATTCCAAGCAGAACTTTTAATACTATCCACAACTCGCATTGTAATTTTCTTAGCGATGGGTGCAGCGAGCGATTAAAAGCTGAACTCGTCCACGCACCAGTGTTATTGTTATTATTGGGGTACATTGTTTCCCGCACTAATTGATCCCACGGGTATTTCCAATAAATAGGCAAGGTCATTAGGTCAAAGGTCACCAATGCAGCTTCCTTTCTTTTCTTGTTCATCCATCAACCTCTGCACTTCTTCTTCGTTTTGTTTGAGTGCCTATGTTTGTGTTCGCTGCAACCGTTTTCTGTTAACTCTTCGAGGAGTGGTGCTATGCATCCACGTTTGTGTTGTCGTCTAGTTGCAGGTTTGGTTAGACCGTTTAACCTTTTCGGCAGAGGAGGCACATATAATTGTACTTCTAGCGGTAGCTGGCACCACTGATTCTCATTCGTCTTTTTCCTTCTCAATGTGAAATCTGGGTTTAGGTTGTTATCTATCCATCTTTTTAGTTGTATCTGAAACATACGGTCTTTTTCTCGCATACGTTTCCATATTCCTCTGTCGTATATTCAGGGTCGGGGTCTTCATCTGGACAGAGTTGTTGTGGATGCATTACTGGTGGAGGTGATGAACATTTAATCAAATTACTCCAGAACGTGTATACGTTTCTGCAAAATGATTTCACCAATCTCCAACAGCTTTCTTTCTTTCAGTAATCTCGGCCATTCCCTATCTATGTATTTAGGATGTGCCTTTGATGGCATTTTTATCATGTTCTCTTACCAGCTGGCAGGTATGTTAAGAACGACACGCATAGGATTTTCAAAGATTGCCTGGCGAAATTCTTCGTTAAAAAATTTAGCCGGTGTTCATTTCTGACTTGTAAACAGGTGGCACGTCTGGTATTTTGGCAATTGCCTTTCTTACGTCCTCATCAAGTGCAGGGGTATCTTTTGCAACCGCACTAGTGGCTTCTCCAACTTAGCAACTTCTTCTATGACTTTCTCAATTGCCTCTGGCAAACGCGTGATAGTCTCAACAGTTGCTCTAGTGGATTTTTATATCCTTTACAAACAAGACCAGGTGTTTCTTCTGTTCCAGTAATTGCTGCCACTTGTTCGACTGTGGCTTGTGCTGCCTTTTTAATATCATCTGCATGTTAGGCCGGTTCATTAGAGAGTGTAATCTGAGGCGCAAATGCTTGTTCAGACCCGGCCGTGAGATCTTCTCGTGCAGTTTGTCGCAACTTTAGAATATCTTCGACTTTTTTGCGGCCTTCTATCACATTTTGAATCAATTCTTTCTATTCTTGAGCGGCTTCCCATTCTCTTCTATGACATCACGACCTGAAATTTTTATATGATTGTTATACATCTAGACCCACACGATGTTTACTCGGGCAAGTTTCAGTCAAATTAATGGTGAGAAAACTATAAAGGGAATCAGCGCGAACATATTACGAAATTCCTCCCAAGTGAGGCCAGTCTATGCGCGTTAATGCCACGAAAAATATCAGCCTGTTACAGTTATCTCGGATCACTTTAGACATATATGCGTATCGTTGAGTCAAATAGATAACGTCAGTGCTTTTGTGCCGGCCTCGTGAAAATATTGGTGCGGGATAGACTTGGTACTAAGGCATCACATCGTCGTGCGCAACAATTTTTTTTTTTTTTTCGATCCAAATCTTCAATGGGAGGTGTTTCGTGTTACGACAGTCTGCTTGAGTAATGGAGAGATGAAGGTGCCGTGAAACAGATAGCCAAGGTCACTCATCGGATTGCCCGAACATGGTTAGCCAAACAAGCGCCGTGGCAAATTTATCAAGCGGGGACAAACTCACTTTTGTGCATCCGTAAACACCCATGCGATATTTCTTGAATCGCATAATATTTGTGGTGTGTGCAAATTCATGTCGATCTCGAAGATATTTGAGGCACAGTTCGTGTTTGGGATCTTTTTCTACAATCACATTTGAACACCTTTGGTCTTTTTAATATTCTTGCCGGAGCCACTACCGACTACAATCGAGTACATTTTGGGTCGCAGTCCCGCATACACTTTCAGATACTCGCTGGTATCAAGTTAGCTGACCAAGTTGGTTGTGCCATGTCCGCGTACATAAAATAGATGGTTATATGCATCAGCAACGAGTCAGTATCGGTGTACAGAATCGTGACCCGATCATGATAAAACGGTTTGATCTTGTCTTAGTAAAATTTGTAAATGAGCAGCTTGGACAAGTCCAGCAAGGACGATGAAATATAGATAGATTGTTCTGTCAACGTTAGGTTTGATTTTTTTATAATGTGAACGGCAGCAAGTCAACCATCAAAGAAATTTCTGGGTTCAAAGGCCTGGTCAGTGATTAGCCTTCGAAGATTGTCTTTGATCACTATCATGGACAAGATTGACTCGGATTCGTTTGCGTAGATTCTCCAAGGTTTTCCCAAACACAACATTGTTCATGAGCTTGAAAAAGGTCATTTTCAAAGTCAATGGTGACCTTTGTGCGAAGGACCGTATTCATTTGAATGTTGGGGTCATGCTCATGAAATCCAAGCACTCGATTTATTTTGGTTACGCGCATACCCAATCGCACTACAACTGCGGATTTCGCACGTGAAGTACATAATTGTGTTTCGTCCTAAGACTTGGTACCAGTTTGGTGCAGTCAGTGTATTTTTGCGACCTGACTCATCGACGATCGCGCATTGATATGGGGACAGCCATGTACCGAGCACCGACAGCGCTCCTAGTACCAGTTGATAATCGTTGTGTGCGTCATGTAAATGTTCGGGATATTCCAAATCAACTTAAAGAAGTATCCGTGGTCACTGTTGATGTTGTAATCGTGCACGTGTTTTTGTAGATCAATGTGCGTATGACCGATCCACAGAAATCCATCAACCTGAAGTGGTTGCATCATTGCCCAACTATAAAAGTCATTCTAAACTCGATATATTATGTAACTATTGGGGTCAGCTGAGTTATACCCGTCCATGGGTTGTTGGCACGACCGTATCTTTAACTTGACATTGATATTCATCCACGACGTGATCGCTCGATAAACATATGCTGACCAATGTCAGTGAGCAATTCAACCTCGATTTTGGTTTTGGACAACAATGCATCCCAACCCATAACCGGTGACGAGAAGTAATGCGTGGAATCGAGTTTGGCATGTCAGTGTCACGAAATTTCTCAAGCACTTCAGCGAGAAACAACACATAAGTACGTAGATAAAGATCGTGATAGTCACCAAGGTGTTTGCACTCGAATGCTGTCTAAACATTCTTTGCATGATCATAATAATTTTCTGAAATACATTCACGTGACAAAGATGAACGCTTTGGTCGATGGCAGGTGATCTTCAGCAAATTCATTCCAGTCACTCATGTACTCGTATGGATACACACCTTTCCTCGTTATCAAATCCGTATTGGTTGGACAGTAACGACGAGTAATTATAAAATTCTATGCGGTCAGATTGTTCCCTAACTTGCCTAAGAATTCATAAACTGTATCGAACCCATCAACTGCAATTGTCCCAGCCAGAACGTCATGTATTTTTCCATGTTGCTGGGGATCACGCTTATTGGTGGGTCTGATGCCGTGGCTACTGTTTGCATTATTATGTGGCCGTCATGACAACGACAGTTATGAAGTACCACATCAGTTTTGTTATATTAGTATAAATTCTCAACTGCAAATTAATCGGTTGTGTGCATCACCTCTGTACGCAACAGTGATGTGACAGTGGTCACGAACTTTGACATTGTTGAACGGGTTTTGCCCTTTCACGGTAGAAGCACTTTGCCCTTCTGTTAGAGCTTTTTCACAAATCCAGCATTGAGTGGATGTGGAGAACTCACGAATGTTATCACCATTCATAAGTATGTCTGCTGGTGAATAGAACTGCTGTCGAATTTATTTTGAGTTAAGTTCAATGCATCTAAGAAACACCTCAGCTGTGTTTATAGCACTGACGATCTGTGCACGATAAATGAATGGTTTATCTGTTTTTTCATCACATGGAACTACTTCATAACTGAAACCGCACGAGATTTGTTGAGCGATTTGCACAGTTCGATCGATATCAGGTGCATTTTGTCATTGATAACAGCACTGGTCGTGTCTGCCACTGAAACATTCAGACATTCAAAACCCGCGTATATGATAGAGGGGACATTCATCTTTCGTTGTACTGCAGTAAATCTGACAGTGTTTTTACCATTCTCTGGCATTATTGTGCGCTGTGTTTTAAACTGACGTCCTCGCAGTAAATGTCATGACTGGTGAGCAGTTGTTGACTCTTAAATACATGAATGCATGCCACGTCTGCATGGATATTCCTTGCGATGATTATTACTGTGTCGGCTAAGTAACCGAGCAAGATTTTTTTATCCATACATAGTGCGATATCGATTCTGTCTCTTTCATTTCATTCAGCAGCAACAAATCAATCTGAGTTCTTCCATTGTCCTTGTCAAGACTAAATGGCATAATCGAATGCGCACTATGGACAATGTCTGCTTTAACCCTGCGTGACCAAAGTTTTTCAACACCGCTACGATTCCACGAATCATATTTGTCAATAGTTATCGAGCGTCTTTGTCTGGTTTGTATGTGGCTGGGATAATTGCCAAGTGATTTTCCAATTCACCACTACTTTTTTGAAATTTGAATTCGGTTACTTGCGATTGCTGTGATTTTGGCCGAACATACTCAGCCGCTTCAGTAGCGATAGCAGATGCGGGTGGACTACGAACGTTTTGTTCATACTCGTCAAATACCGCAAGGATGTCTGCTTTTCTTGCACCCCTTGGTATTCTGGATATTATGCACACGCACAAATTGTTTTAGTTGTCGTACAGTTGTTTAATTTGTAATTGTTGTTGTTGGTGTTGCAGAGTTGGCAATCGGTTTTCGTGGTGGATTCAGTACAAATATGGGTCTCAATAATTCAAGTAAGTCAGTCTTTCTCACACGACTTGGTATGTATATTCCATGCTGTCGTGCCACCTGTGTGACCTTAGGTACAATAGGCAGGCTTATACAATGGGAAAAGGCGTCTCCAATTAAAAATTATGTTAATGACTTCTTTTAATTTTTTTATTTGATCAGGATCAGAAACTGCAATCGCTTCAATCCAAGTTATTATTCCATTTTTTTTTTCTGTTTTATTGTTTCTTGTTGTATCTGTCTACACAATCACAGATGTTTGTGCAGTCACAGGCGTCTGTGCAGCCACAAGGTGTTTGTGCTGTCAGTTTAATTTATTCTGCGCCTGATATTATTCACGAGTAGATACAAAGGTTTGGCAAAGTCGATTATATAACCTGACATCGATGCACACTTTAGACATGACCGAGCGCGTGAACCACGGCGTAAGAACATCGTGTGTGTTTTACAATATTCGTTATGGGGTGTTTGACGTCTCAGGGAGAGGTAGTACCTCTGATGGTTAGAACATGTCGTGTCTTCCCAAAGGTAGTTCATCCACATTGGTCCTCCCCTGATTCCCAACTCTCACCTGTGGCTCCCAGTAGCTGTCTGTATGTGACAGCGGCCACACCCCGGGAAATCGCTTCAACTGGCGGGCTAAACCAGGTGAGGGTAGCCGGTAGGTCTTGAGCCTTCCGGTCAT
The DNA here is from genome assembly GCA_016617855.1 of Megalonaias nervosa. Taxonomy (NCBI): domain Eukaryota; kingdom Metazoa; phylum Mollusca; class Bivalvia; order Unionida; family Unionidae; genus Megalonaias; species Megalonaias nervosa. Next base: position 8,234 of record JAECUM010028942.1, on the reverse strand, counting down.
TTTAGAGACTTGCTCAACCCAGCATACGAAGACTGCTCCGACTGACTGGGCGGATGAGATCAATCAGAAGATCCAACGGCTAGGAAGGCGGTTCAGCAATGCACTGTGGAGTTCAGAGGGCACGTCGGAGCACAAAAGAAGACCTGGCCATCCACTGCAGCCAAAGAAGTTGCCAGCCGTAATGAGTTATCGTGCCACTGGACTACGACTTCTGCGGACGAGAGGGTGAGGTTGCTTCAGCGCAACAGCTTCTTCATCATAATCTCCTTCACGCGCAGGTTTTCTTGTGCAACGCTCTTCACTCAAAACCACTGCGTCCTCTTTCTTTCTCTCTTTATACTCTGCGCATCTTCCAAGTTCGCAATGGGTGCAAAACCTTCAAGGATGCCCGTAGAACGCAAATCGCCGACGCCAGGGAAGGCAGCAAGGCCTCAACGTCAAGAACCAACCCATGCCTCCAGTGCACACACTGCTCCAGGACATGTGCATCTCGTATCGGACTCATCAGCCACATGAGGACCCATCAGCGAAGAGCAGCGCAGGATTGACTTCATCGAGCCCCGATGGTCAACCAATGATGATGAATGACATGTTCTGCCGCAGAGTTCGTATTTTCCAAGGCAGACAGCTTTGCACTTATTACGTCAAAATGCCATGGGGCTTTATATGTATACGTGCGAGCGTGTATCTACTTGGTGGAAACACTGCTACAGTTTAGATGTGCCCGTCACCACTTTGTTATCTCTTTTCCTGCACCAGGTGGTACACTGACTTCAAGACTAGGTCGATAAAAAACCTCGCATATTCCAATAGCGACTTTATGGTATCATGAAGTTTTAAATCAGGCTTATCTCAGATGAAATAGCTCGTTATCATCATTGGCACCATCAAAATTATTTGCAAACTAAAATAAGACAAATGCCAGTGCCTCATCAGCCTAAATTAATTCGAATGACCCATCACGACAGAGTATTGTGCCAACTGGAGATAGATCACACTCTGTGCGTTGGAATCCAATGACATCAAATTTCGAAGAGCGTTTGTGAATTTCTTCAATCGTTTTTGCTTCGTTGCTTTTACTAATAGCGTCTGAAAAATGCGCTCGATTCTTGCGCTGCTGTTCTTCTGCGTTCTCATAATATCTTTCCTACATCCACTGAAAAGTAGTGAGTTCGGATGACATTATAATTTTGGCCCAAAGAATTTCTTTAATTAGCCTGCTCTTGAACATCTTCGTCACAGATCTCATCAAAAACGTCACTCGTTTCAGACGCAACGGGCGAGTTATTTTTCATTTACGGGTGTACTCTTTTATGCACAATATTCTGCAGCTTTTTATTTTTATCTGCCTCAAAAATCTGCCCAATATTATTTCGTTCCATTTCTAAAGTTATTACCAGGTTAACCAAGTTATCAATGTGTTCCGATTTTGTTCTGAGAATGCATACATTTTTGTGTTTCCTTGATAAATCTGTATGATGCATTCAAGCGAAACAGCGATCTCAGTTTATCCATTACACTTTTGAAATTCCAATCATTTGGTAAGTTAATGCCCTATTAGAAACCTCCATAAAATTCCTTCAGTATAGTTTGAGAGTTGATGGCCTGACTATTGCTCAACATTTGCATAGAAACCCTTTGGGGACACTTACATTCGTCCGAGACTCTATTCTAGGGGCTAGAATAGAATGATTCAAGTGTGTGGACAAAACTAAAGTGATAAACATGTAACCTTCAATTATGGACTACGTATGTCAAGGGGGTGGTAGAGGCAAGGACGGGTGGCAGGGACCCAATAGGGACAAGAAAGGCAAACGCAACACTTGGATACCACTCCATCAACAACAACAGTTTTAACATCAACATCATCTTCATCATTGAACTTCTTTTCTTCTTTTGTTTCTTCTTCTTCTTCGTGTGGGTCGTTGAAGAAGATGTATCAATTATGCGTATGATAAAAAAACTTTGTTACTGTAGACATTCGAAGCTATGTTTATACAGTCCGTGTTGTTCCTCCACCTTTCAAATCACTCGATTCTGGATGCATCTACTTTGTAGCGTACAAAACGTTCGTTCTCTTTATATGACCGTGTGTGCAACACATAGTACATGCATTTTATATTTGTTACAGGTGACTGGGTGGATGGATGAAAATAACCTCTGATGCACAGTATAATGGAAATATAACAGAGTATAAAGTTTTAGAACTTCCTCGTTTTACAACTCGAAGTCAAAAGCTGTAATAACTTCAAGTCACAATCATCATTTTCATGTTTCGGTTTTGCATGTGACTGTGATATAGGTTTTGCAAAATTAAAAATCTATGTCATAGAAATGGGATAGGGATGACTAATTTTTCTGACGTTAGCCGCATATCTTGTTTTCAGAATACAGGTGTAATTGTGATTTTCGATATTTAATCGTAAGCGATAATTCAATATTATCGAAGTCTACACAATGACTGTTTGGGTACATTGAAAATATTGTGTCCTTAATAAATGTTGACAATGATATAACTTTCGTAATAATATTTTACTTGTTAAAAAACAGCCAGTCAAACAGGCAAAAGAATTCACGCTTCCTCTTTCTTCTTCTGTAACACATCTTTTGACATCTATGTATTCTCATTGCTTTCGATACGATATGACATGATATGACAGCAAGCTGTACACGACAGCGTTTTGCTGGCAAAAAACACGATAAGTTTCCCAGATATAAAATAATACGATATACTTAGTGAAATTAAATATTGGTACTAGTAAAATATAATCGTTATAGATTTTAAATCAAGGTTTTGTGCCTTGAAGGAGGATACATTTAGTATCGTTGGACCAAACCTAGTTGAAAATAAGTTATGGAGACCTTGAACTGATTTTCAAAATCATTGATTGACATTTTGTGCAAAGGAGTGATGTTCATGTGGGTGTGATCTTGGAAATCGTTTGTAATGACAATTATAATATTTTGATGTTGGTAACAGTGTTCAAAGATATGGACACTAGTTACAGTAAAACTTGTCTGCAGTGGACACATGGGACCACTTAAATTTGTCCTTTATGGACAGGAGTAGTTTGTATATTGGATTAAAAAGATAATAGATACAAAAGAAGGGGCCCAAAATGTTGTCCTTTAGAAGTAGGTGAACATTATATAGGTGTATCTGATAGGACAGGTTTCACTGCACATCAAGTAGTGGAATAAGCCAATACTACATACAGTCTCTTGGACAAAAATGACACCCACAGTGCATAATCTCACACGTCATACGGTATTTTGGACAAAAAAGACAACCACAATGCATAAGCCCCCACTGCATACAGTAGCTTGAACAAAAACATCCACAAAACATAATCCCACAAGGCATACAGTATTTTAGACAAAAAACAACACCCACAATGCAAAATCCCACAAGGCATACATTATTTTGGACAAAAATAACACCCACAATGCACAGTCCCACACGGCATACAGTATTTTGGACAAAAACGACACCCACGATACATAGTCCCCACACAATGCATACAGTCACTTGGACAAAAAATAAGATAGATTTGTATTTTGTAATATATATATATATATATATATATATATATATATATATATATATATATATATATATATATATATATATATATTCAGTAAATTGCTTGCGTGTTAGTTTTCAATTCTTTTTTATTTTAATTTTGTTTCATTACATTTTATTGTAATGATAATTTTCATTGGATTTTGAATCTCTTTTCCGAAAATTGGCTTGACCCGATTAGATTATAAGATTTCTTCAGCACTATTTTTAGCTCACAGTTTTTGTAAACTTCGAGTGAATATGATTGGTTATTACCAAGGTCATTTTTAGCTGAAACTCAAATAGGAAGTCTTAGAGTATATAGTATATATATATATATATATATATATATATATATATATAAGTATATATATAGTATATATAGTATATATATATATATATATATATATATATATATTTTCAGTGTAAGAATTTGATTCTTAGATAGGGCTATTCTTGCATACGTGATAAATGGCCTGTTTTTTATTGCGCTGTTCAAATTAGTAAATCACGTAGTCTCTCACGTGAAACACCATGTGATCTAAAATCGTGGTTTAAACAGACGCTCTCTAGTAGATTTAGTCAGTCGTATGTCCACACCTTGAAGGTCCAAGGTGTTTATATTGTTGAAGCCAGATTGTTTTTGAAGTTCATTTGTTTTTGGAATTTAATAATTTATTCTCTAAAAAACTAAACAAGTGCTTTATGTTTATAAAAGTTCTGGGAGAAAGAAATTCAGTGGAAATTTATTCTGGAGTTTAACGGAAACATTATAAACTGTGATTCAATCGAGGATCTGTTACCACCAGTACAACGACCTAATCTGACGTCATCGCCTCCATATTGAAATTTCATCGAGATTCGAACCCGGATTCTAATAGAACTGTTTAGTGATAGGACTTGTATTTTTCAATCGTAGGATTAAATTTTGGATTATATTCACAAACCGTAAGTCCTATTTCCAATTTTTACATTGATTTCTAGGGAAATAAATTATTTTGTTAAAATATACAAAACTTGTTGTCTTCACTCTTTTCTCTTGTTATTTTTGTACGAGCCCACACGTAACTATATATATATATAGAGTATATATATATATATATATATATATATATATATATATATATATATATATATATATATATATATATATACTTACACACTATCGATCCCAAAAGGTATAACAAAATTCAAAGCCTTAGTACTCGTAGAACTGCAATAATCATCAGCAGCTGCATGCATACATGCACACCATTTTTTTTATATCTACATCAACTGGTTTTTTGTATAAGAAGATCGTGATAACATTTTTGTCTTTTTTATTTAAAAAAATCTTAGTTCTGAAATTTCAATTATGTGTGAAAATAATAATAGTAAATTTGACACATTGCTTTAATTGGCGGAAAATCTAACTAGGAGATCTACGTATAAATACAAAAATATGCATACCAGAACGTCAGTTGTGAACCTCAAATGATTTCTGCTTGATAATGTTAAGAAGGTTTTCATATACAGTGTATATATTTTTAAACGTCTCAGTCTGAAAGGTTAAACAAGGGAAAAAAATAAATTGCTGCAATGGCCTAAAAATCTAACCGCGTCATCTACACAGCAATACGAATATGCTTATTAAACTTCATTTGTTTCTCCTCGGTGATTTTTGTTTAATCATCGCAAAAACGGGGATTTTGTGAAAAGATCTAAAAAATATGCCTCCCAAATTACATTTGTCTAGCTCAAGCGTTTTCCTTAATCATGTATATAAAATGTTTTGTCAAGAAAACTCCAGGTTCCAAAAAGTTCACAAAAGTGTTTAAAAAGAAAAATAAGATCGTGTTCACCAGATCCTAATCAGGTCTTGGGGCCTACTCGGAGTATCAAAATATACAATTTTGTCTGATTTGGCGCAATAATTTAAAACGTTCACAAGTTTACTTCTAGAAAGTGTGAATTGCTCTATTGGGCTGAAAATCTAACCAGGCCATCTGTATATTATTAAAAATAGTACATTCAGTTTAAATTTGTCTTTATCAAGTTATTTTCTTTAAATCGTGCCTTCAAGACCTTTTGCCAAAGAGTTCGTCAAGTTACAGAGTGCGCAAAGGTTTTCAAACCCATTGAAGGCATATGAAAACCCAATTTGTTCTGGTTTGGCTCAATTGCTTTTTTAGATATCTTGCTTAAATGGTAGTATAGACAGACGGACAGCACAAAATTTATGTTTCCTTTGCCCTCAAGGCCGGGAGACAAAAAGGACAGAAAAATAAAGACAGCCTCAATTAAAACGTCGATAAAAACAACAATAACTGTGTAGGATTTAGATTTTTAACGTAGCTTTATCAATTTTTCAATCACATCGCTACGATGTCTGCAGTGTGGCAGTTTATAGTGATGTCTAGCACTGGGGCATCATGCCGTAGACATGTAGCATGATGTCCCACCCAGTCACATTATCCTGACACCAGGTCGACCAGTCCTAACACTGACCTCTTAATGATGAACCCAAGCGAGGCAGCTTTTAGTACCATTTTTATAAGTCTTTGGTATGACTGGGACGGGGTTCGAACCCGCGACCTCCCGCATCCAAGGCGGACGCTCAAACCATTAGGCCACCGGAGCGGTCAAGAATAACAGCAAAAACAAACAATGAAACAACGATAATAATAATAATAATAATAATAATAATAATAATAATAATAAACAAAAATAACACTAATAATAATTTATTTTATCATTAACAGGACAGTAAAAAGATATCTACCTATTTATCTACCTACATATATACACACGTACATAAATGCATACTCACACACAAATACATACATACATACATACGTACATACACACACACATACATACATACATACATACATACATACATACATACACACACGCACATGCATACATACATACATACATACATACATACGTACGTACGTACGTACGTACGTACGTACACACACACACATACATACATACATACATACATACATACATACATACATACATACATACATACATACATAACAGTTTAACGTGAGTGAAAAAATTGGTACATTTATCGTTGATCATCTTCGGGGATATCATCTTTTCTTTATAGCCCATTCAATTTCATACAAGTAAAACTCGTCTCTGGTTCACAGTTGGAGTTTTTATTAAATGCTTGTCTTTGGTTGTGAGGTTTGCAAGAGGACTTGATATCGTTTAGTTATACTTGTACAAATAGGCAAATAACACTCGTATATTTGATTTTCTTCAGGATGTGAAAACGCTTTATTTTTCTCTAAAAGGTTTTACATCCTTCTTTCAAGCCACGTGCGTCAAATATGGCTTTGATGAACATGGAAGAATCGTTGAATGGCACTTTGTAAAATCCGAAAGAAAACTTTATCCACTAGCTAATTACTGAGATGAGTCACTAGCTAATTACTGAGATGAGTCACATGATTGAACACAGTTATATATATGTCAGACCTAAGACATTTTTTGTAACTAAAGAGTCAGTGAAGGTGTAACAACTCATCACCAGTGCTTCACTGCTCAGCAAACCCCTTTCATCCACGGTGGAGGCATCGGCTTCGGATAACCTGGTAGTATTTTGTATGTACCGGGATCTGCTCTGTAGTAACTGAAACAGAATAGAACGAAAACTGAACCATCATACTGGAGATATTAGTTGAAGTTCTTTGTAGATATGAATAACGGTCTGGAATTTGATAAAAACAAAGGGGGTGGGGAACGGGGTGGGGTTGAGTGAGGCATCTGGCAGATGGGGAAGAATAAGTCTTTCTTTCTTTCTTTCTTTCTTTCTTTCTTTCTTTCTTTCTTTCTTTCTTTCTTAGTGCTCTTCATATATAAGTGCCGTAATGTGATATATGCAGTATTTTATATTATAAATTGCAATGTGAAACTAAACTTATTTCAATAAAAAAAACAAAAGATTTTATTATTATTATTATTGTTATTATTATTTTTTATTTTTTTTTAAAAAAACAAACAACTTTCTTTGAAGCAGTAATGCCATCATCCACGTAAAAGGATATTTATACGAGGAGACACTTGTACGTGGAGATAATTATACTAGGAGACAGAAGAAGGCCCGAAATTGACAACCAATTCGATCACGCTTTAAATGGTGAAAGACGAGCGATTAAATTTCATCAGCATCATGGTGGAAACAATTACATTAACTAGTTAGGTCAGGTTTTAATAGAACACATATCTACAGGTTTAAATGTACGGTGATTAAACATGTTGGACTATTGCATTTATCGTTTACTTACTTTTCTGCATGAATGAAATATAGATATCCGTCCTTCCAGCGCGTTGCAGCTTTAGGGGCTTTAGGAAGGCCTTCCCAGTATTCAGTTGTGTTCCGTGGGTAACCAGTAGCAACCATGTCCAGCACGGGATTCCAAACGTAGAACTGGGTCGCCTATTTTGCAGATAAATGAAAAAAAACTCGATTGTTAAGAATTCTGAAATAAGAAAGAATTTTCACATGCATAAAAATAAAAATTATTGAATGGTTAATTCAGATGCTACATGTGATATTAACTATGTACTCTACTATAATCTAATAACTGCATAAAAACACGTGACCACCTACCTTATAAATGCATAAAGATCAACAAAAGCCACACCTACAGCTGAGATGACACTTCCTGAACTA
>JAECUM010028941.1:0-31662 GCA_016617855.1 Megalonaias nervosa | reverse complement strand
TCTGTAACCATGTATTTCGTTTATAGATTCCAGGTTTATAGATACTAACCTCAGAGCGTGCTCTTGGCATGAATGGACGAAGAGATTGTTTTAAGTTTTCAAGTTTGAATGGCTGGAACTAGTATTAGCCACATGAGACTGTTTGCAGAAGGTTAATTTTAGATGCCGAGTCGGGTACGACTCTCCATTGCGTTTGAAAAAAAACCCTTTTTATACTGAATATCTTCGTGTACCTGTGTCACCTGCGTGGAAAAGTAATTAGAATGGAAGGAAGCCGCTTACATGGTAAAATACTGAGTTATCGGTTAAGGCGATGAAGAAGCACGATTCATTGACATTAGCTATCAATTTCTGAAGTCTTTATATGTAATAAAGTATCTTCAGCTCGTCCGCTGACAACCGTATGGAAGCAACCCTTTAACAGTGTCTTGTTTTCCTTAGATCCCGAAAACAAAGCTTAAAACTGCTTCTCCGTAAATAGAACTGACCACAAGTGATTGAACAATACAATATATATTGATCACGCATACTTATTAGTAAAGGTCAAAATAGTCTAGAAAAACGAACTATTGACTGTAAGTGCTAAAAGTCGCCCAATCTACTTACACATACACTGGTACACATTTCATGGTTAAAGTCAATCTGTACGATCTGGATGCTATTAACAAAAGAAACATCCTTGTCGGTCAATATGGTAAGAAATCTTCTTTGCCAGCCCTTCCTCACGCCTCATTAGTTTCAATGATCGCAAGGACACGAGTCTCTCACAAAACTCAGTTATTAAAACGCAGATAATGGCTGGGACCAAACAATCGATACAAATATTGTACCTATCAATTGTCTATCACGCTACTTGCTACCCACTGCATCGTCCTGGACAAAATATGTGCCAGTTTTTAGACTTTGTTAAGTGGGTCTGTGTGTAGCAAATAACCATACTGTATCGTAAATATTTAACGAATTTGCAAGAAAACAAATAGGGAAGTATTTCGCTTTGAATTTTTTTCTATCTTGGACTTTTCTGCCAACTTTCTCATTTGTTACTAATATTTGATTATCATAATCCCAAGGAGTTTTTATCATTTCTGGAGATATTACCTGGAGATATTGCATTCGACACATCTAAGTTAACCAATGGTCCTTCCTTTTAAATGTATTATCTTTTCAGTTCATTATAATGCAAAATTTGGATGAATTCCAACAGGACACGGAAGGGTTGCATTAGTGTCTGTAATCATGTTGCTTCTGAGTTAATGGTCGAACAATGCATACAATGGCAATACACATAATAAAGTTCATATCATCACAAATAAGTATGTATGTTAGTTCCCTTATCCTTATAGGATTAAATGGGAATAGAAATATATGAACTGTATGCTTTTGTAGACCAATATATTTATAAAATGGCAATTCCTTTTTGATGCGTAACACATTATTCCCATTATTAGTTACGTGTTTATTCTTGAGAAAATATAGACTATGTTTTAAAACTGTTTTTGTCACCTTAATTGAGCAAAAGTAACAAATTACATAATATCGGAGGCCGTTCACTTCAGAGTTACAAAGCGCCCGATCAGTAACTAAATACAAGTATGCAGCACAACATAAAATAATAAAACAAACTTTTAATTTTAACAGTCACCAGTATATCTCAGACGCTGCTGCTACATAATTTGTCAAGTCAGAGACACATCTCCTAATACAGTAATCCGTTGTTTGTGTCAATAGTTGACTTTTATTATTATGTTTATGATTCTAGAGAATGATACATTTATTTGAATCTTGGTGTATATTAATAATTTATTTCGTCCTTATTGCCTGCTTCTAGCGCTGCAGGAAGTAGTAAATCCTACATTAATTCGACTATTGATGAGGATATTTAGTGAATATCAAGTTTAGGGAAATGTCAGTAAATAGATTAATACTACATGCACTCTGGAATAACGCTTGGAGGACGATCATCGGTGTTTAGAGCTTTTCAATAATTCAATGCCATTTGGTTTATGATGTACGGGCTTATTTTAATGATATAATCGATATTGATCGATAGAAGTTCCTCGCACAAATCTTTCAAACGTATACTCGAAGTACTCATACGCCTCATAAGCTCCTGAATCGATCAGTGGTGCGAATTTTGGAGTACTGGGGTACATATTTCTAGAACGACTGAAAGTTTCAAAACAAATGGATGTGTTTCTTGTTCCTTTGTTGTGGTCCCCGAAACTCTTTAGGTTTGTTTTCAACCCAGACTTGTCCTAAATATTTTTGTATGTGAAATTTAGAAGCCACGTCTACGGCTTGTCAGTAACAATAGTTAGTCTTTTAGGTCATATTATACGTTTTTGTAAATACATTGCGTCAAGATAAGCTAATTCTGTAGAATATATTGAAGCTTTATATTTACTCAATATCCATAACATAACAAAAAACGCACGTATCCTTGTACGATCCGATATTTAAATCCCTGAAACTGAAGTAACACCATAAATAAACTACATAATTCAGAATGAAGAAATTATACCTAATGTTGCTTATGTTTCGGACTCTTCTCTGGCTGTGAATATCTCTGTTGATCTATATTTCTTTGGACTGGAGTCCATATTATGCTTATCGGAGAGTCTGCAAAGATAATGAAATTAGTTTTTTAAAATTAGAGGTTTCGATACATTTCAAATATATTAATAGAGTATAATGTCTGCAGAATAAAAACGGAGGCTGTATCCGGTTACCGGCTCAAAATGGTGTTGTTGTTGGTGTACCAACAGCAGCAGCACGTTTATCTCCAATTTTCGAAGTGACTATATAAAGGGACTCATGGTCGCGTTAGGAGCCTCGGATATCATTGCATTGACTCTTCAAAGACACTGTGCAATTAGAAGAATTTTTGAACTGGCAGAGATCAAATACTGTTTGGGGGAGGGGTCGTGTGTGGAGGGTGATGGTTCATTTGCTTCAGCACAGGGAGTTTCTAAAGGCAGAGTTCTGAGCGTTTTAAGCCATAGTCCAAGTCCCTGATTATGTATCAAATCAAGTATATACAGGAAAGATCTGTACACTGATCACAGTCGAAATTTGGTCAAGGTTAGTCCTACAAAATAGAAGCAAGACCTTTCTATCTTCTCCCCAGTCTGTGTTTGACACAACTCTTACTGAATCCAGAGCTTTCTGACGTTTGACACTGAGGTATCTAATAAGCGAAAAGCACGTTAACTTATAATAATGCGGGAACCGACAAGACAGAGTTTCGGGTCACCGTGAATTCTACGCAGTTGGTCAAAGTGCATAAAAATGTTTCAAACTATTTCAGATTTAGAAAATTTGGTATAATTTTCTTCTTATCACTCTTTTGAAGCATATTTGTAGTTGTTGACGTTCGAAAGTATGCGTGGTCTTTGACCTATGGCGGTCAGTTTTTGGATTAGGGCATTTGAATGTATTTTGCAAATGGGGACTAACAATAAACTGATCTAATGAGCACCGATATCATGGAGATTGCTCCAGTACCAACGGAACTGCACTATAAAAATACTAGTGAGGACAATCGCCCAATTAAGCACTATATCTTTCTTTAATATCTGGTGGATGTAACTGCTTTATTTTATTGTAATAAGCATTTAACCGGCTAATGTATAAGAACCCCATTCATATAGTGGAAAATGGACTACACATTGGGTTTTAGAAAGTAATTCATAAATAACAAATGTTCGGGTCATTTTCATATTACCATTTTGATCCAACATTAAAGAGATAATACATTGTTTTACCAACATATTGATTCAATTGCAACTCACTCTCAACAGATTTCATGGACAAGGAGTTCAACACTTCAGTTTATATATATATATATATAGTTACGTATATGTAATTTAATTACTTGTGTGTTAGTTTTAAATTCTCATGTATTTCATTTTTATTTCATGTTATTTTAATGATAACTTTATTTGCTGGGTTTGACATTTTTCCGGAAAATTAAGTTCAGTTCGTTTTGACCCGATAAACAGTCAGTAGTTTGAAACTTTGTATCTTTTGCTGACCTAGATTCAGAGCCAGTTTCAGCTTTATAGTAAACACCTTTTTTTTAAAAAAAAATTATTATTGAATCTTATAGTAAGATTCGTTCAGTACAACCTAATTCGTCCATGGCGGACGTGACAGCTGGCATATAATGTTGGTACGTCGCTTGAAAGGAAGTGATCACGTGACCTATCAGGTGATCCGTTTTGCGTTTCAGTTAGGGTTAATACTGACGTATCATAGTGATTTTTGGTCAGTCGTAGTTCATACCTTCGGGCTCAAAGGTATTATTTTGTTGTTGCCAGTTTGATTTGAATTTTTCTATTTTTCGGAATCAATAATTTATTTACCCTGGAGAATATTTGTGCTCATCAAAATTCTTGGACAAAGACATTTACTGAAAATTATTCGGAATTCTAAAGCCGGAATATTATTCTTGGTGATTCAACAAGGAACTGTTCACACGACAACACAAAACAGGTTATAGAAGACGTCATCGCCTTCCATCTTGGAACTTCATCGGGACTCGAACTTTGATTCACTTAGAAGTTTTTATTGATGGGACTTATATTTATTAATTCTATGATTAATTTTGGATTAGTTTCATAAACCGTAAGTCCTTTTCATATTTTTACCTTGTTTTTCAAGGGAAATAAATTTTGTTAAATTTTACAAAGCTTGTTGGCTTCACTCTTTTCTGTTACTTTTGTACGAGCCTAGACACGTAACAATACACACACACACACACACACACACACTGGCGTCTCAGATCACTTTGAATATATGATAGTAGTTTACGGCATTAAACATACCAGATAAATATGCTATCTATCATTAGTTCCATTGTTTTGTAAATACAGATTGCTAATGTTGTGGGGATCTAGCTGGAATGGCCACATCCAGGTTTGGGAACAGGTATCACTGGTGCTTATCGCCACGATATTTAAAGTCCCAATGCCGCGGTCACGTACAAAAAGTCGTATATGCCAAATCAATTGAATAATGCTGAATCTTGAAAGATATTGGTCCTAAACATCATTGAGTGCCTTTAAAATTAGATACTAACAATGATTCATCACATAATGAGTCATGTCATTTCTCCCTGGAACATAGAAACGCGTCCCATTTTGACATACGTATGAATTAATCCGATGTTGAATGGCGACATCCGTGGGGAACCGATTTCAACGGAAAGCTGGAATACATGATTTGATAACGTCACAGCTTAAACAGAATAAGTCAAAACCACGCTATGTGGGATATAGTAGGTGATGCATATGGCACTATTATTCTAGATTACTACTGTTCCAAATATAAATAACTTGTACACGAAAAGAAGGAAGAAGATCAAGTATATTGTTTATGATATGTGTATAAACATAATTTTAATTTGAAACTTTCTGATCCGTTTAAAATACAGGCCTACCTCTCTTCCTTCCCTCTCGAATTAATTTGTCCATCATGCGCTAGTGTTGATATTATTAGAATAGTCACTAGCTGAAGTTGTGGAATGCGTGACGTCAATACTTGTGAAAACACTCCCGAAGAAGATAGGAGTTACGAGCGACTTCGGCGAGTGAATTAAGAAGTGACACCTTTAAATTCTAAATTGAATGTTTGAACGTTGTTTTAAACTAACATCATGTTTTTTTTAAAGAGCGGTTAATGTCAGATGGTTTGTTTAAACAAATCATTTCCTTCCTTCTAAACATTACATAGATTGGAAGAATGTTGAAATTGATGAAAAACGATGGTATTGGAAATTTAATACTGCTGGTTTTATTTTGCCAATGGTTTTCTGTGCCTTATTCCATACAGATTTATTAGAGGAACGAGAGTTCAACAATAGAGACAAAGGATTTCTATTTTTTCCTATTGCTTTCTCTCTAATGGTATGTCGAGCTTCAGCACTCCATATACGTTATTTATTAATATTTTCAGCTGTTGGATTAACATTCAAAGAACATTTTCTCCGCTGCCTTATAGCGACCTTGCAGGCATTAGCAAACCCTGGAATATCTTCTGGTTTTAGTTGGTATATCCCAAGCAATATCATGGAGGATATTATCAAATAAGGGTAGTTTTTGAAACAATTAACCAGATACGATTCTCGGAGGGACAATCCACCAACTGTGGGGTTTTCATGATTATTTTTCCATGATAATAAAATACTAATTGAACACTACCTCCCAGAATCTCCGTCAGTTCAAGAAAGGCAGTTGGAATTTCTATTAGTTCTACACAGGGAATTGGAATTTTTATCAGTCCTATGCAGGCAATTGGAATTTCTATCAGTTCTACGCAGGCATTTGGAATTTCAATCACTCGTCCTATGACTGTGTCTTAAATTAAGTAACATAAAAGAGCGAAAACTAAAAGTTTTATGAAATTCAATAAATAATCTATTTCCCTAGCATACAAAGTGAAAATGTAAAAAGAACATACAGTATTGTGAATTAAATCCCAACCGGTCCTAAAAGTTCTATCTCAAGCTAAAATGTATGAAGTTACAACTGAATTGCAGTGGTATTCCAAATAAATTCCGATATTGAATGTGTTGATCTGCCTGTAGTGTCGAACATCCTAATGTACCAGTTGCCTGGATTGTCATGATGTGACAACAGTCATTTGATGTATCAGAATAATACAATCCAAAATGCCCTTGTCTGAATTCACTATAATTCCAAATTAACGTTTCTGTCCAAGGATATTAAACTATTTGTAATTCCAGAGAATAATAATTTGAATAAATAAATCCACCCAAATGAAAACTGGACACACAAATAAGACTGATTCTGCTTCAAGAAGGTTAAGGCAAGAATGGGTATTTCCTAGGTAAACAAGGTCATATACCCCTATACTGGACCTTACTCAGTCACTTAATGGAGTTTTTTATTCTAGAAGATTCTAAAGTCAGAATCAAGACTATCTTTTAACTCAAATTCCGTTAAACATGTTTATATTGATAGTACTCTGAATATTTAATCCACTCACAGAGAATTATTAGCTATATATTACGTTGTTTACAAAATAAATGTTCTTGGACAGGTGCACATCGAACTTGATTTTGGACAAAGTCAAGCACAAAATACAAATGTTCATTACATAGATTCTTTACGAAAAGCCAACAAATAATACAAACTAACTATACACAGCAGTCATACACAGACAATTTGAATTTCTATCAACACTACACAGGCAATTATAATTTCTATCAGTCCTACATAGGCAATTTGAATTGCGATCAGTCCTACGTAGGCTGTTATTTTGAAATATGATATAAATCTGATTTGACTTTACAGTGTACGTGACTTGATGTGTTCTACGGCTGTAGAATACCAACATGATGAAGCTATTCCTCTTACATAACTACGTGATCTGAAAACATTCTGCCAATAAATCTTTTGTCTGTTGCAATATGTGTATCAAGTGCGGCAGTATCATCTGGAGAATTAAGTATAATTGATTGCAAATGACTTTTTTTACAACTGTGATCGAATGTGAGTCTTCCCATATATAAGAAGATAATAGCAAGCGTTTTAATAAAACTAGAAATAGATGTCTCTGTCCAATACCAAAGGAACTGCACTATAAAAATACTAGTGAGGACAATCGACCAATTAAGCACTATATCTTTCTTTAATATCTGGTGGATATAACTGCTTTATTTTATTGTAATAAGCATTTAACCGGCTAATGTATAAGAACCCCATTCATATAATGGAAAATGGACTACACATTGGGTTTTAGAAAGTAATTCATAAATAACAAATGTTCGGGTCATTTTCATATTACCACTTTGGTCCAACATTAAAGAGATAACACATTGCTTTACCAACATATTGATTCAATTGCAACTCACTCTCGACAGGTTTTATGGACAAGGAGTTCAACACTTTAGTTTGTAGGAATATTTTAAGGACCAGAACTGTGAACATTTTATGAATAATTGCCTCCAACTTTGCGTAATAAATGTTAATCAAAACATTAATAGAGAATACCTTATCATACTGTCCAATAAAGCACACTTTACTGTAGGTTTTGTATAGATGAACAATACCTCCAGGACGACTTATGCAATTAATATTTTCAAAAGTAAGAAATATTTTGTTAATTACAAATATTTTTATTTGGTTGCTATGGATTCATATTCGAAATATGGCAGAATCCCAAGTATTCCACAATCTTGCAAACAGACTACCCTCCCATCTATAGCGAAAAAGTTAAAATAATTTTTATAAATTTATCAAATTTAAAAAACGGGAAAAAATTAACTCAAACATGAGAAAAATATATTCTGCCTTTTTCACAAAATGTGTGACATTTTGTGGTCATTTTGCTCGCGAATAACTAGGATCCACATGTGCTTTAAGTTTGTTTATTGTCATGAATGCATTTACAAAGCATATATAGTAAATTAAAGGAACACTAGCAAGTAAAAGCCTGTTCAAATCTGTGATAAATTCAGTTATAATCATGTTAATAGAGGATTAAGTGGAGGGGATGTTTAGAATGGTGCAAAAGCACATATAAAGCAAAGTACATGCTTTGTATCAGTTTATTACATGACACTTATATATGGAACATTTATATGTCTAGGTACTTAAAATAAACGTTTTACTAGATTTCATCAAACTTTATTGTAACCTTAAAATATAGTTTATAAAAATATTCTTTCTCAATACGCCACTTTAACGTATTGTTTCAGCAAAAATTCAATAAAGTACGTCTTTAACAACTTTCGTATCTTTTGTTGCAGACATAAAATTTGGAATATCTTCCTTGAATTCCAGCATCAAATTTTGTTTTGTGGAGAAAGACTATCCATCACAGTAGTTATTAGATATAAGCTGCTACCGTTACTGCCTAAAATTTAATTCAGTAGAATATGAATGAAATAAGTAAAAACGTTTTTTTTTCCCAAAATTTAACATGGCTCGACCATTATGGAAGAAAATACAAATGAAAATAGGAAAAACACATTGCTGAACTAAACTTATTTTAACCATTACTCTGACAGCCCTTGCTGTAGCATTTTCCTTACCTTACCTTGCCGTACGATTAGAAGATGTAAACTCACATTTGTAATATTTAGTGAAAATCCGTTTATTGTTCCACGCAATTTACTATCAAGATTTAATTCAGTCTCTTATTTATTTCTTCTTTTCTAGACTATAGACTATGTACATTTTTCCAACTTCAAGTACCCTTTAACTTCAAGTGGTACCCATCTAGCCTTCATGTACATTTCTCCAGCTTCAAGTATCCTTTTACGTCAAGTAGTATCTAACTAGCCTACATGTACATTTCTTCAACTTCCTTTATCATTTTACTTCAAGTGGTACACAACTAGCCTACATGTACATTTTTCCAACCCCAAGTTTCCCTTTATTTCAAGTGGTAACCATCTAGCCTACATGTACATTTCTCCAACTTTCAGTATGTTTTTACTTCAAGTGGTACCCATCTATCCATCGTAGATATCTAGAAACTTTGAAAGTGAATAATCTTGAGTCTCAACACTTGACGATGAACTTAAAATGCTTAGTGTAACCTGGACTATGGTATTAAGTTTGGAGGACTTATCTCAGACAAGCAGACTAATGTTTCTGTCAGATTACATTATCGTCCTTTAGCTGATGAATGGTCATACAGAGAGGAGATTGTACCTTTCGTTCTTGAGAACGGTGACGGAAAGGATATTTCTGTCACAATAGTTACAAAATATCCAAGAGCAATTCTTATATTATTCTAACCAAAACAACATATATTGGAAGCGGTTAGTATAAAGAGATATTCCATAATGGTCGTTTGTATCTTAAAATTGTAATTATACTCCCATAGACCAGTTCTACAATCAACGTATTACTCTAAAGACATCTTAGTGAGGCATTGTTGACAACAAATTCATAATTGAAAATACCTGATTTTAGTTTTGGGATATACATAAGCAATGCCCAATATGGCTCATAAAGTTATTTTATGCATTGCCCAATATGGCTCAAAGTTAATTTATATATTGCCCAATATGGCTCATGAAGTTAATTTATGTATTGCTCAATATGGCTCATAAAGTTAATTTATATATTGCCCAATATGGCTCATAAAGTTAATTTATGTATTGCCCAATATGGCTGATATAATTAAGACTACATCAACATTCAGAGATTTCTTTTAATTTAATAAATACAGAGTTAATATAACAGCGAAATAACAAAACCTGGAACAGAGTAAACAATATCGTTAATAGATATCATTGTTATGATTTATAACAGTGCGGCATGATCAATAAATTAATAGATAGTGGAACAGTAATGGAAAATAGAAAGTCCAATATATAACATATTAAATGAATTTAATGATTGTGTAACCGATTTATACGTACAGACAATAAAATTTACTTCCCCAGAAACAGTCATGTGCGATCTGCTGTGACATGCCATTCTTAAATTGATCAAATAAAATTGCACCTACTGTTAGTCCGAAAAGACAGCCCAAGCGCAACTGTTAGAATTTTGTACTAAATCTGATATACACTGTAAACTAAAAGTAGCAAGAACCAAACCTAAAGAAAATATTAATGTGTTTCATCAGCAGGAGGAACAAGACCTAATAGAAAATGTTCCTAATATTGTATTGAATAAAAATATATTTCCCCACCTGTGATATAATATTAAATACAATTTCACAAATGCAAGTTTTAGCCAATGTATTTTAAATGGAGTATGATTAAATATGCCATGTACAAATGATCAACCCCATAACAAACTATTCCTCTGATGATGTTGGTTATCAACGCCACTGCCTGTAAAGACCGTATAAATCCAAGGTCAGTATACATTTAATGTTTCGTTGTAGAAGGGTTTTCCTTGAATTTTGAGAAATTCAACTTATAGATTCAAATTTATAGTGCTAGATCTTTCGATTCAAGCCTTGAAATGCCCATTGCTTGAGTCACTTTTTCTTGCAAAGTTTGTTTGTCTTTTGATTTAACGTTATCCCATTATGCTGTTACAGCTAATGTAACATTAGGTAAGAAGAACATACAGTTATGCCAGATTCCTATAGAAATCAATTGTGATGGGAGTGGCATCAAAGTCAAGCCAAAAGAGACACTAAGGTTTTGACCATCACGTTCCAGTGGATGGCATCTTGCGAGAAAACTTGTGGAATATTGCTAATGACAGAAAACTGCACTTTTACTTGTTACGACTCTGTGGTCTTACAATATGTAACAGAAAGGAAGTGAAACCAGCAATTTGAGTAAAATTCATAAAATAATCTATTTCCCTAGAATACAAAGTGAACATTGGAAAGACAATTTCAGTATTGTGAATTACATTCCATATAATTGTAATGTCCTATCACAAGAGCTAAAGTATGGAACGTCCCAAATGAATTCCATTAGTCTTGTATGTCCCGATGTACTATAACGTTACAATCTAGAATATCTTTGAGTTCTCAATAATCCCAAAATAGGGCTTTAATCTAAAAAGTCAATGAGCAGGTTGGAATTCCAATGAATAATTTATATGTCTAAATTCCTCTCAAGTTCTATCTGAACACAACCATAAATGATTCCAAAGACCGATCATAAAACAGGAATGAACAATTGTTTACCAAATTTCTCTATATACGAGCATTTCTTGACCTGCGATGTAGACTTCCTACAGAAAAAACCCCCATTAACTGGTAAACAAGGTCATACCTTGAACTCAAATTCAAGTGTTCATCTTGTCTGCCATGAAAAAATCAGTTAGGCAAAACTCCAACCCTTTATTATGGACACAAATTAAGCACAAAGTATAGATATTCAACACATACATCTAACTCTTAAGGCAGCCTGTCATCAAGAGAAAGAAAGTTGCTTATACAAAGGGAGAATTAACTGAGAAAGTAGTGAAGTCACATGTTGAATTTTAGCCAGAAAGCCAGCCCAACAACATGAAACAAAACAAACATGACAGTACCCACACAAAATAATATTAAAATATTTTAATAACGAATGTTATGGGGCTAAAAGGACCAATGTGATGGACAGCGTGTAAGAAATGTGTGTAGACGATACACTCCATTCGGGAGTTGACCAAGTCTTTCGGTTCATTTCCATAGTTTCTCTATCCCAACTACTCCAGTTCGAAATGAACAATCCACTTTAAACAATCCACTTTAAACGTCAAGAATGGTGTACGATTGATAATAAATCCGGAATGGAGATTTTATAAACAATTAAAGGGAGAATTGAATTTAAGCGATTATTGAAAAGATTCATATCAATAAATCTTTTGATACAAGCTAGATGTTGTTGACCTTATTGACAGGAAATGGAAGGTCTTTGCTTTGGCCGGAATCTGGTCCAAAAATCTCCAATTTTATTCAGCTGTGTTATGTTGCTCAGCCTGCAAAGTGTATGTGCCGAGAACAATTATTAGCCTAAACACTACAATACTTTAAAACTCAAATTGGAGTAGATTAAAGGTTCCAAAGTCATTGCATCTGTTCTTGCCAGAATTGCATTTATTTTGTACTCAAATACACGCATTTAAGAGTTTGTCACGTATCAAATGGAAAACGAAATTAAGGCCAATTCGAAAGATATCGATAACTAAACCATATCCTTTGATGACGCGGCGCTGATAAACAACTGCTGGAAAATAAAGGATTGCTGAAGAATTTGTAATCAATTAAGAAAGATGCTTAACTCAACTACTAATAGTTGCGATATCAATCGGCTCACTCACAAATGTCATGCAAATAAGTCTGATTTCCGCTTTCTAACCTTAAGTAATGTATATGTTTGGATACAAATAGTAATAAGTGTCTAGGAAAAATTATCTTCAAAGATATTGATTTTTTTATGTCAAACGACGTGTCATATTTACGGTTAGTGTTTATATTGAATTGTACAGGAATGTAATTATCATTGCTCAGTTTGTATTCATTTGAAACACATATGGATAGCAGTCAATGCACACAAATGTTGATTTTGTAGTATACATGGGTTATCTATCATGTCATAGTTCAGAAGCGATATGATTTCTAACCAGTGTGGGAGTAAATTAATTGTATGTTGTTTGAAAGATGAATTGACCGATATGGAGCGATGATTTTTGCAAATTGAATTGTCAGTTTTACTGGTCATTATCTCATTGAAACTATATTATTTTCGTTTTGATGTTTGCGAGTCTCTTCTTTTGAAGTTGAACGTTAAATACGGGGCACGCACAGCTACATGACGATAAGCGTTGTAAATAATATGCTATAATCATATTGATCGGAGTGCCTTGATGGAATTTACAGTGCATAGATATCATACTATGTTCACACTGATGAGAGTGTCTTCATGGAAGTTAAAGTGCATTAATATGATAGAATGTGTAGTGTATAAATGTGCTATGGTCACATTTATGGGAGTGTCTTGATGGAAGTTGTAGTGTTTAAATGTGCTATGGTCACACTTATGGGAGTGTCTTGATGGAAGCTGTAGTGTATAAATATGTTATGTTCACATTTATGGGAGTATCTTAACAGAATGTAAAATGTATAAATATTATGCTATGCTCACGTTGATGGGAGTGTCTTTAATGAAGTTATAGTGTGTACATACCATGCTATGTTCATATTGATGCTCCTGACTTGACTTGTAAGTTAACAGTATATAAAAATCAAAAGTAGTCATTGATACAATTAAAAATGAAACCAACGTCATTTTTCTATTGTCAATGATATGTGCGTCAGCTTCAAAAAAGGGTACTACTGTTATTGATTTACTGCGGATGACCTTTATTATTCGCTGCATAGCCCTCATTACTATTAAATAAATCACTCACATTCATATAATGGCTACTTAACAGTCCTAATATATTAATGCCAAATTTAGATAAAACGCTACCGCTAACATGAATACAATTGGTAACAAAACTATAACAGTTAGTTGCAAGAATAAAACATCCTTTGGTATACATACTTATAAAATCAGGGGAATTTGTCTGGATATCATTAAATGATTGTATACAATAACTGAGGCGAAGGTAATAGACTAATCGTAATAGGAAGAACGTGAGGAAAATAGTGATTCTTTAATTTTAGTTCCTTGTACATAATACACCATTTAATACTACATAGCTAGAAAACATTTAAAATGATGAGTAGATGACATCAATTTTAAGAACAATTCGGGCATTTGGTTTGGCAACTTGATGATTAAATCAGTTTGTGAAATAAATGCAGCTTCCCTAAAGGTTTCAGTCGTAACCCAAATAAAGCAGAGCGTTTCTATAGTGTGAGAATATCCTCGGGGACGTAATTTTTAGCAGTATATTTATCAGTGAGATTTTACAGTCAGCAAGAGACAGGTATGATTAATTTGGATTTTCCCATGAAGGTTTTCATTTATGAAAAATCCTCATTGTTTCAAAGAGAAACAATAAAGGCAACTGAGATAAAATTTGTTTTGGGGAAGAGGCAATTGTCTTTCAAGTAGTTTTCATATTGTCATGTTTTTACAAACTTTCTGAGCAATTGCTGGTCGACTTTGGAATTTGACATGAAAATTATCTTATTTTCATAGCTTTAGAAAGGAAAGGAAACTTCGGTGGACATGTTCTAAACAATGAATACATATTGAAGAAATGTGATTTGAAGCCAAACAAAAACCAAATTGGAGAGCGACAAATTAATCACTTAATGCGTTAGCTGCATATGTAGATCTTGAAGTAATGATAAGTCTATGGAATATGCAATCGGACCGAAAGAAAGAATTTTTGTGAGGAATAAAACAAAATTTTATTTCATAGTCCAAAGTTTGCCATCGCAAAAGCCTAAGACAAATTTGCTTGAAATGTCTAAGAAGCCCTCATATCACTACAATTCTTGTGATCTGCAAAGTCCCAATACGGGAATTTCACTTTCTAGACGTTACTGGTTAAAGCTAATAGTAGCTTTGTAATTAACTGCACCTTAATACTGAGAAAAAAAACCCCGTTCATCCCATACATTTTTTCCTCTCTCATAAACATAAAACACATGCATATCATGTTTGGCAACTCTACACTCCATAGTACGTCATCGTCAGAAGTTAGCTTAGACATTTTGATAAATTGATACATTGATCGTCACATTATTACCGTAGCCGTATGTAGCAATCACAAGTGCTTTCCATAACTATTAAGTACTATTGACAATGTGTCAAGTAAGAGACATATTCATCCTCTTAGCGGAAAAGCTGAATAATATATTTTCATATAGGTTTTGCTGTTGACTATCAAATTCCAACAAGGAAGAAGTTTATTATCAATACCTTCACAAAATATCCATAGTCTCCGGAAAAAGGAGTATCGATGAATGCTGAAATGATGCAGATTGAACACATTTACCGCACAACATTGGTTATTCTCTCGGTGTTTATGAATTCTAAAACATCTAGTGTCTGCTTATCATAAGGTAAAATAGCTGAAACATATTCAGGAAGGACATTTTTAAGGGTCACAAGTCATCACAATACAATTAGAGATGTAAGTAGACATGCAAATCAATGGTAAACCATCCTCTGCAGTATTTACTTTTGATCATTGCAAACTCTGAACAGAAAATTGAATTATGGACCTCTAGCATTCACAAATGCAGGAATAGTACACCGAAATATAGAGATCAAAATATTTAATACACAGAACAAAACTGAAGCAAAGTTCAAAGGTTCAGAAATACAGAACAAAACTAAAATATATGGCTCAGGCTTTAAAAATACAGAAAAATGAGATATAGAGTTCAAGCTTTTGAAATTACAAAACGCAACGAAAAACACGGAGTTCATACGTTCGAATAAGAAATGAAAGTTCTAACATACAGAATACAAAACTGACCTATCTTGCGCAAAGATTCCAAAATAGAGAACAAAATTGGCATATAGATTGTAAATGTTCAGGCACACAGATCAAAGCTGAAAAATACAGAACACAAAACTGAATCATAGTGCTCAAATATTCCAAAATACAGAATAAATCTGAAATATAGAGCTCAAAAGTTCAAACATATGGAACGTGAAACTGAAATACAGAGCTCAAGCGTTCTTAAATACGAATGGCACAACCGAAATACAAGGCTCAAACATTAAATGGTACAGAACAAATCTCAGATATAGAGCCCAAGCGTTAAAAATACAGAACACAAAGCTGAAAGATAATGTTCAAACATTCATAAATATTGAACAATAAATATAGAGTTAAAACGTTCGAACGTAAAAAACGAAGAAGTGAAATATAGAGCACAGATTTTCGAAAATACAAAACACACGACTGAATACCGAACAAACTTAAAATATAGTACTCCGACGTTCCCAAATAAAGAACAAAACTGAAGCAAAGAGCTCAGACATTCCAAAATTCAGACAACTGATATCTCGAGCTAAGACGTTCCAAATATAGCACGCTGACCTCTTCAATTCAAACGTTCAAAACGAACTGAAACATGCCAAAACTGTTACAAGAGAAAACAAGAAACATGTTTCAGATTTGTGCAACATGTCTATGTGCAGCTTAATCAGTTTTACACTTCCAAGTTCATTCAACCTTCCACTAGGAATATATATATAATTATTTCCAAGCTTTCAATAACATCTCTTGTAGAAAGAAAAACCGAAAAAAGTACGCCCTTACTAACGGGTGCGAACTCATGCCACGTTTTGATCTTTCCTATCCTACACCTCACTCCATCTCTCATGATCTCATCATCATTCCCGTTAGCTAGTAGGATAACCTATTTTATTATTTATTGTTTTTGCAAACTTCCTTTTGTTTTAAATGCTTTGAACTGATATCAGATATATTTCAAACTTAAAAACATCACGTTGATTTCTACTGAACTAACACAGGCAATAATTAACTTTAGGATATAATCATCAAAAACTTATCCATTACGAACGAGTAGCATTTAATTGGAAATAAATTAAATAGTCTTTGATCTTTTTCTATCAAGTGGTGAATTCAAAGTTTTGTTTTCACCTCTTCCGCCTCGCAAAATTGCCGATATGTTGCATTTCCATTCATACGTTCCCGTTCATGATTTAATAATGAATTATGTCAATCAATGTTTCTTTTGATGATTTATTTCTGGCAATTTCTTTTGCATCATCAAATAATGCTGTCGCCAACAATGAAACTTTTAAAACTGTTTTCTTTTTCTCAAGCCATGTTTATAATAAAAAACATGATGGTTTCTATAAAGGGTTATTAATGAAGCAACCAGCCATGCATCGCGGGAACAACATTCGATTACGTAAAACGGTAGACGTTTTGCCTTTATGTGGATATATTTTCTGTATGTTCTGTTGAGTATGCAATGACATGGTAGATATTACACTTTAATTTGACCATCGGTCATCTGTTCTATCCGTAACTAAAAAGTGTAACTTTGACAGGTATATCACTTCACCCGGACATTAGTTAGCTATCTCAGGCGTTGTATCAATTATGAAATTTTAATACTGGGGACACTGGATGAAATAGAGTGCAAAGACGTATCTCGGAATCGTAGTCTCATGTACAAATTTATACAGTACTTTCGTCTGTCTTGTTATTATCCTGCCATACAGCGTATCAACTCTTCACATTAGTCTGTCCAAAAGATTTTAGAGATTTTATCTCCATGTCATATATATCTATATATCTATATCTATATATATATATATATATATATATATGTATAATCTTATTGTATTTATTTAATATATTAAAGGTTTGAAATGATTTTAATTTCACTTGCAGGTTAAAGCTGACGCGATAAATACTCGAAATAGACTATAATTATTTGTTATTCTGACGATGAACTTAGATCTGTCATAAAACTTATTCTGTAAGAAATCTATTACCTCTACAAAAGATTAATTATCTAAAGCGCTTACTGGGAATAGTTTACAACTCTGAATCAATTCACCAAAATAGCAATAGTTTTTATCAAAACTCAGCACATCAGTTTGTTCGTCTATGTCTTTGTGCGCGCACACGGGTTTGTTACCTAGCACCATGATAATCCAGCAACTGATAAAAACAGTGTTATATTTATAAAGACTGAATTTTAATTTAAAGGTTCTAATCGCAGTCTTTTCATTTGTGATGAACTTTTATGACGGTGTTGAGTTGTTTTCGATGTTTGCTAAATAATGTTGGAAACAAACATTAAACAGTCCGTGCTTACTATCGTAATGAACTATCAAAAAATGCTTGAAAAGGCTGAGTTATGCGTCAGTAAAGAATGGGATATTGCGGAACACACGCAGTTCTCAAATGAAATCTTGCATTTAATTTTTCCTACTTGCGTGACAGAGTAAATTAAAATCGAGTCCTGCTACATGATAATGACACTGCGTTATTTTGTCAGGTGTTGCATGCAGCGACTATTCTATTGATTTATTTCATTACGAAAGAGGGTCGATCGGTCGTTAGCTGACACATCCGTTCATCAGCTATATTTGGTAAAAACATTTACATATGCTGTGAATATCTACTAGTTATCTTCCCTTTAGCACGTGTTATCATTGACATGCAGCTGGTCTGATCCATTAAAAGTTTCGATATGTTAACATAACATACCGCTTATGACGACACTTTAATGACGTGAGTCATATCAACACGTCACAATATGCACGCTATTGCATGCATACTGTTTGATATCTCAGGTGGACGAGCTGTTTTGGCAAGTGATCGACAAGTTTGCCATTTATGTAGAATCCCCGCAGATTATTAACAATTCAATGGTCTGGTAAATTTTCTTCAAACAATTTATTATTTGTTGGTGTGTACGGTAAGAATATTCCTTGTCAACCTTTGCCTCTTCCTGATTAGTTTCAGCATTCACAGAGCCTGTAGTTTGTTTCTTTTTAAACCAAATAATGTTATTAAAGATAAGAGATATTAAAGCGCAGATAATAGTAATATCAATCGTAATTATATATATATATATATATATATATATATATATATATATATATATATATATATATATATATATATAATATATGGAGAAGATAACCAAAAAATTAAAAGAAGCAGACGGCAGCAGTTAATAACTTAACCGATATTTTTCCCCAAATAAATCGAGGAAATATTTTCTAGGTATATAACTAATTTCTGTCCACTCTTCACACACATTTTCCGACTGTTTGTGATAAATAAGTGTTAAATTGTATGCATTAAAAACTGTGTTTAAGTTTAACTATTTCATAAACCGACGAAGAAAAATATTATTTCAAATGCGCTGATTTAGTCTCCGCGGTTGACGATTTGCAGAATCTATTGTTTGTGTATGGTCTGAGTTGGTTACGCAGCAATGATCCAATACAGACTGTTATCAATGCTTTCTTTTAATTGCTGCAAGGACTGAACACTGTACACCTTAGGACTGCAAAGCTTGCAATCCGTCAATATTAATACGTTCCTTGCACATTATGTCACAGTACCAGTTACGCCCGACCTGTTTGTATGATCTGTTATTGACAAAAGAAGTGTTTGACTCGACATGGCATAATTTTATTGAGACATGCACGCATGCCCAAATGCAAATATAAAACAATATATGTCGTGGGTACAGTCATGGGACAGGCTTTCATTGCAAGAACACAACCAAATGTTCTATATATGCTTGTATGAGTTTTACTGGCACATTAGCATACTGCTGGCTATAAAGTAACGAGTATGTTTAAGCATCTCAGAAAAAGTACACACAGCGAATATAATGGAAAACAAGGGTAGAATCCTTAAATATAAATTTAAGTTTTCAAATATAAAATAAACTCTTTTAGAACATACATGACAATTTCAGGGAGAACATTATGAAGGGACGAAAAAGTTGCT
Source organism: Megalonaias nervosa (assembly GCA_016617855.1). Taxonomy (NCBI): domain Eukaryota; kingdom Metazoa; phylum Mollusca; class Bivalvia; order Unionida; family Unionidae; genus Megalonaias; species Megalonaias nervosa. Next base: position 11,803 of record JAECUM010028941.1, on the reverse strand, counting down.
ACCCATTAACAGCTTCTTACGACATTCGGTTTGGCGCATCTGGCCTGTATATCATTCAGCCCTCAGGAGGAACATATTCTCAGATCGCGGCGGATATTAATAATTTAGTTTTAAAGTCTGGCTTAGTTCAAATTAACTTTTAAAACCTGTATGCATCTGGCTTTTTGAAGTGTCACTGGCTGATATCGAATGTAAGGAAAATGTCAATGTACGGATTGTATATCTTCCATTACATTAATACGATATATATATATATATATATATATATATATATATATAGCATATATATATATATATATATATATATATATACAACCATACATATATATACATACATATATATTACCTTAATAGTACGATGATTATTTGACAGTAATGTTACTAGTATATGCTACAGAACAGCAGTACTTAATTATTCGTAAACATCGTGATACATAATGAGGACATTGTCCTAATTTACAATATATTCCCATAACGCACGCCAGAGTCTTAACACAAAATAGTTTTAAAAAAAAATATACACGTACATTTTGTTGTGACTTTGAAAATCCTTAAAATTCACATCTATAACTTAAGACAGCCACAAGAAATGGGTTTTGACAATGAAAGTATTAAATGCTTAAGAATATTATCGGCTAAAGCCTCCTAAAGTAATGAGTATAATTATGTACATTAGATTTCATAATTAAAACCATTAACAACTTTCAACTATTCCAAGTTATTAGCATCGAATTAAGACTGGTTTTTTTAAGGGAAAAAGTTGATGGATTGGGCAAACGTTAATGCACACGACTAGAGTAACAACCTATCCACTGTTTTCTATTACTGTAAGTTTGGTGACAAACACAAATAAAATGCAAGCATTACAGTACACCAGTTCATTTTTGAATATGGAAAACTCTTCTACCTCAGCAGTGAAGCCATGAAATACGTGAAGTTTTGTAACATAATTTTCTAATTGTTTTATTAAACAGATATTAATGCCCTGCAAGACCCTTAAAACATGTTGAAAGGTAAACAACTGCAGTCAAACACTCAAGACATCAGCACTGGCCCTCTGTTATTCGACAGCCGAGTATTACGCTCCTGTCTGGGCTCGATCATCCCACACCAAGCTATTTGACGTCCAGCTCAACACAACATGCATATTGTTACGAGTCTAGGCTCTAATAAAAACGTAACAAGAAAAAAGTGAAGCCAACAAGCTTTGTAAAATTTAACAAATAATTTATTTCCCTAGAAAAAACAGGTAAAAATGAGAGAAAGGACTTACGGTTTACGAATCAAATCCAAAACTAATCCAAAAATTAAAAAAAACAAGAAATCCTATCAATGAAAAGTCCTAAATGAATCTGAGTTCGAGTCCCGATGAAATTCCAAGATGGAAGGCGATGACGTCTTCGATAGTCAGAGTTGTACTGATGTGTCAACAGTTCTTTGTTGAATCACAGAAAATAATATTCCAGTTTGGAATTCTGAATAAATTTCGATAAATCTCTTTGTCCAACAATTCAGTTTCAGCACAAGTATTTTCAGGGAACGAATCACTAATTCCATAAAATAAAACTTTCAACTCAAACTGGTCACAACAAAACACCTTTAAGTGTCAAAGATTTTAAAGCCCGCGGGCTAATTCTTCTGATAAAAACAGTTATACAGTAAGTGAAGACGCAAAACAGATTTCCCTATGAGGGTCAAGTGGTCACCTTTCTAGAATAACGTCGAAACGTTTTACATGCCTAACATCACGTACTCTAGTATGGCTTTAGCTAAAGTCAATGGTTCTTACTCTGGGAAAATTAAAAAAAAAAGTTCTTTACCAAAAACCCTTACTAGTTCTGAATCAAGGTCAGCAACAAGATACAGTGTTTTCACTACTGGTTGTTTATCAGGTCAAACAGAACTGAATTGACTTTCTAAAAAAAATATCAAATCCAGTAGACAAAGTTATCATTACAATAATATGAACCCCCTTACTTTCATCGGCAAGATGAAAAACAAAACTCAGAGATTATTATGGTCGAGTTTGTTGTTACAGGAATATAATATTAACATCAGGCACATCAAGGGAAAAGACAATTTAACAGCAGATGCACTTTCCCGTGTATAGAATTATTATTTCATTTACACTTTGTGTAATTCATAAGAGTTCTTTTATGTTTCTTTAAACCTCGTATATAATTAATCTATGGTAAAAAGAAAGCTTTATTATATAAATCTTTCTTTTTCTTTTATGGGGAGAAGTGTTATGTATATGTAATTTAATTATTTGTTTGTTAGTTTTAACTTTTTTAAAATTTTATTCCATTACATGATCGCTAAACACAATAATCGGAGAAGGAGCTGAACTAATGTAAACTTCAAAATGCAGTAATGCCAATATCAAAGCCAAAGATTCCATCACGACTGTTGAACAATTTCTTTGGTGCTTATTTAATTTCTTAGAAAAATAGCACATTGGATGATCAACACCATTTTATTTTCTTGAATCAATACTGCTCCAACCCCAACATCACTAGCATCAACAGACAGTTTAAATGATTGACTAAAATTGGAGCTGTAAGAACTGGCGCACTCTTAAGTATGGCCTTTAACTTATCAAAAGCCTCCTGACGTTTTTCAGTCCAATGTAACTTTTTTTTCTTGCTCAATAAATTTGTCGGGTTCAGCAAATATGGAAAAATAGGAACAGAATTTCCGATAGTATCCAGCGATACCTAAAAATTGCATCAGTTGCTTTTTACTTACAGGCACAGGGAAATCAGAGATAGCCTTTACCTTAGCATCTATAAGTTTAACTTGCCCATGTCCCATATGTCCTAGAAATGTTACACAAGTACGGCTGAACCCACTTTTGGATAAGTTCATTGTCAAACATGCATCAGAGAGTCTGTCAAAGAATTTCCGAAATGTTGCTAAATGTTCTTTCCAGGTGTCGTTGTAGATGATTACATCATCGATGTAAGCATCACAATTATCTAGACCAGAGGTAATCATATTCATTAAACGTCGAAAAGTACTTGGCGAACCCTTCATCCCAAATGGCATCACTATATATTGATAAAGTCCATCTGGAGTCACAAATGCCGAAATTTCCTTTGCCCATTCCGTCAGTGGAATTTGCCAAAATCCTTTCAGAAGGTCAAATTTGGTGACATACTTGGCATTTCCAATTTTTTCAATGCAATCATGGATTATTGGGAATGGAAATGAATCTGTCTTGATCACACTGTTCACCTTCCTATAATCAGTACACATAGTGAAAGTTTTATCTGGTTTCGGAACAAGTATACATGGTGAACTCCAGTCACTTATACTGGGCTCTATGAACTCATTCTCCAACAAATACTGAATTTCGTTTTTCAAGTATTCCTGTTTGAGAGGGTTCATCCCGTATTGGTGTTGTTTCATAGGTTTGGAATTTATAATTTCAACGTCATGAAAATTTTGCTTGTTCTCGTAGGAACATCTGGAAACAAGTGCTCATATTCAAATAATAACTGTTTAAGTTCATTCCTTTCTTGTTGTTGGAAATGTGAAAGTTTCTGGTCCAGGTTATTCATGATTTCTGAATTTCGAAGATTTGTCACTCCAAAATCAATAGTGTCCGATGGCATACCTCACTTAAATCCTCACTAAATTAATTGCATGATTTACCCGGCTATCTCTCTCAATATACTCCTTTAACATGTTTATGTGGCAAATTTGCTTTTGTTTTCGCCTCCCAGAAGTATTTATGATGTAATTTAAATCATTTATTTTCTTTTTAACCGTGTAGGGACCATAATATTTGGCCTGAAATGGATTTTGTGGTATGGGCAAGAGAGCCGAACTCTATCACCAGGCTGAAAACTACTTTCCTTTGAGTTTTTATCATACCTTAATTTCATTTTTGACTGAGTAGAGTGCAGATTCGCTCTTGCAACCTCACAAGCATTTGACAACTTACACTTAAAATTAGAAACATAATCAAGAAGATTAAGTTCAGTATCTTCATTAGAAAGAAATTTCTCTTTGAAGAAATTCATTGGTCCACGCACAGTGTGTCCGAAAACTAGTTCAAAGGGACTGAATCCTTAAGATTCTTGTACTGACACCCTAACAGCAAAAAAAATAATAAATGAATGCCTTCATCCTAATCTTTACCTGTATCAAAGCAATATGATCGAATCATATTTTTCAAAGCCTGCTGAAATCTTTCTAAAGCCCCCTGGCTCTCAGGGTGATAGGCAGAAGATTTGAATTGTTGGATGCCTAATTCATACACAACTTGCTGGAAAATTCCAGACATGAATTTTTACCTTTGGTCAGATTGGACAGATTTGGGAAGGCCAAACTGAGTAAAAAAAAACTTTATCACAGCTTTTACCATTGTTCTAGTTATAATATTCCTTAAAGGAATTGCCTCTGGGAATCTTGTTGACGCATACATAATGGTCAACAAGTATTGGTTGCCTGACTTGGTCTTAGGTAAGGGACCAATGGAATCTACAATTGTTCTGCTAAATGGTTTGTCGAATGCAGGAATAGGTGGCAGATGAGCCTTAGGTATCTTCTGATTGGGTTTTCCTTCCTTTTGACAAGCATGACAAGATCTGCAGTATTTACAAATATCACTTTGATTTTTGGCCAATAAAAGTGAGTCAAGATCTTGTGATCTTATTAATCCCTAATTGACCAGCCAAAGAAGTTTCGTGGGCCAGACTAAGAATTTCCTGCTTGTATGATTTTGGATCTACAATGTGATAGTTCACTGACCACTCGTCACCAGCTGGTACCTCTGGAGGTCTCCATTTTCTCCTAAGAATTCCATTTTTAATGAAATAACAGACAGGTACTTAAGTGGCTTCAGTTTCACTAATGGCCATTTGAAACAAACAGGAGATCTCAGGATCTTTTTCCTGTTCGACGACAAGTGATTGTCGTTTGCCACCCTGATTAGAATAAAGAGAATGAGTAGTTAAAAGAGGATCACTGTGATCAATCCCTTTTGATTGATCCAAACATGGAGTGAAAGTGACCTCATCAAAAGCCTGACCAATACATGTGTCAACTAAAGGAATACTTTCCTTATCATTATCATTCTCAAGAGCTTTCTTTGCCATAGCTCTAGTAACTGCACAAGCTCGGTATAAATCAGGGAATTCTTTTCCAATAGGGTCAAGTTTCTGATCCAAAGAAGGCTTGTCAGTTACAAGTGGATTAACCACAACCTTGTCTCCAGCTAGGTCGTTGCCTATTAAAAACTGAATGCTCTCAACGGGTAAAGATTACAGTATTCCGACTGTCACAGGTCCTGAAACTAAGTCTGATGACAAATTTACACAATGGAGAGGAACATTAACAAAGCCGCACTCTACTCCCTGAATAAGAGCACTCTCATTAGAAGAAGACTTCTAAGAAAAAGGCAAAGTACCTGATAATAAAAGACTCTGAAAGGCTCCTGTATCCCTTACAATTTTAATAGGGATATGATTGGCCAAATCACCCAAGAGTGATATAGAACCCTTCGACACGAATGGTTCATATTTCTCCATAATAAAATCAGACTTAGGTTTATTAGACCCAACAAATGTATTGCTTTCAATACATGACCGTGACCTTGACCTCTTAGAAATAAGAGCTTTTGGGATAGGTCCGTCTTGATTCTGATGCTTATTTTTCAATTTGAAGCAATCAAAAATAACGTGTCCTTTCTTCTTGCAATAGATACATGTAGGAAGAGACAAGGAGTTTTAATCAAGCTCATCAGAAGCTTGATTTCTAAAAGTTGTGCCAGGCTGAGATTTAGAAAGGCTAGTATTAGGCTGAAATACCTTTTTACCAGAAATCTGCTGAGTGGAAGACTTGCAAACAAAAGGAACCTTATGAGCTAAGGTATACTCGTCAGTAGCATGTGCAGCATTTTCCAAGGTTTCGATCTTATGCTCATCAAGATAAGTCTTAATGTCACTATGGACACAGTTCTTGAACTCTTGAAGGAATACAAGTTGTCTGAGACTTTCATAATCTTGATAAACTTTCTTGGCTAAGCACCACCTATCAAGGAACTGCTCTTTTTCTCTTGCAAATTCGACATGAGTTTGTCCAGCTTCTTTTTTATAATTCCTGAATTTTCGCCGATAAACCCCAGAGACTAACTCATAACCCTTGAAGATGCATTCCTTAACCAGATCATATTCAGCACTTTGTTGTACTGACAGTGAATGATAAATATCACTAGCTTTACCAGTAAGTGCACATTGTAATAATAGAGTCCAATGATTCCTTAGCCATTTCAAATTTTCCGCAATTTTTCAAAACGAGGAAGATATTTGTCTACTTCTTTTTTTGAAAGGGGGCACTAACCTAATGTTCTTAGTAACATCAAAACTTGAATTTGTATCTAAAGTGGGAATGTGCTTTTCAGTTGCCAGCTCTATTGCTTTTATTCTAAATTGATAGTCCCTCTCTTCCTTCTCTCTTTGCATTTGCATCTGTCTCTCTCTCTCTCTTTCTTATCTAATTGCATTTGCAGTTGCTTTTCTTCTTTCTGTAACTGCATTTGTTCTTTCTGTAACTGCATTTGTTCTTTCTGTAATTACATTTGTCTATCTTTCTCTCTCTCCTTTTTCTCCCATAGCATTTGTTTTTCTTCTTTCTGTAAATGCATTTGTTCTTTCTCTTTCTCCAATTGCAACTGCATTTGTTTTTCTTCTTTATCTTTCTGAAGTTCAAGCTTTCTTAACTCTAATTCCATCTTGTATTTTAATTTTCATTCCTTTACTTTTATGTCAGAGTCTGATACAGATTTACTGATCGAAACCAAAACACTTTAGTCCAAGACACCCTTTTCCACCAAATACTGGACCAAAATATTTTTTATTTCTTGTTTCGTGAAAGAAGCGTTTGCCTCAGAAAGATCATATTTTCTGGCAAATTCAAGCAGTTCATCTTTTTCTCGAACAGTCCAACAGCTCCTGGGTAGGATTTGAAAGAAAGATTTCCCCTTTTTATGAAATTGTATAAAAGCTTGTTGATTTCACTAACGATTTCAAACAATTAAAAATAATGTTGATATTTAACAAATTCCAAAAACTAGAGGAATTTAAATTTCAAAAAACACTTTTCTGAAATATTTTAACCAAAATGCATATATCCCAAGGACGAGCACCCAATTTTCTTGTTACGAGTCTAGGCTGTAACAAAAAAGTAACAAGAAAAGAGTGAAGCCAACAAGCTTTGTAAAATTTAACAAATAATTTGTTTCCCTAGAAAAACCAGGTAAAAATGATAGAAAGGACTTACGGTTTAGAATCAAATCCAAAACTAATCCAAGAATTACAAAAATAGAAGTCCTATCAATGAAAAGTCCTAGATGAATCCCGATGAAATTCCAAGATGGAAGGCGATGACGTCTTCGATAGTCAGAGTTGTACTGATGTATCGACAGTTCTTTGTTGAATCACAGAAAATAATATTCCAGTTTGGAATTCTGAATAAATTTTGATAAATGTCTTTGTCCAACAGTTCAGTTTGAGCACAAGTATTTTCAGGGAACGAATCACTAATTCCATAAAATAAAAATTTCAACTCAAACTGGTCACAACAAAACACCTTTAAGTGTCAAAGATTTTAAAGCCTAACTGGCTAATTCTTCTGAAGAAAAACAGTTATACAGTAAGTGAAGACGCAGAACAGATTTCCGTCTGAGGGTCACCTTTCTAGAACAACGTCGAAACTTTTTACATGCCTAACATCACGTACTCTAGTATGGCTTTAGCTAAAATCAATGGTTCTTACTCTGGGAAAATAAAAAAGTTCTTTACCAAAAACCCTTACTAGTTCTGAATCAAGGTCAGCAACAAGATACAGTGTTTCCACTACTGGTTGTTTATCAGATCAAACAGAACTGAACTGACTTTCTAAAAAAATATCAAATCCAGTAGACAAAGTTATCATTACAATAATATGTAATAGAATAAAATTAAAAAATTAAAACTAACAAACAAATAATTAAATTACATATACATAACAACATAATCTCTGGAACAATACGTCCTACCCCTTTACCATGGCTGCCGGTACTGAGCAACATTCCTCCTCCACATCTGTGTCGTGAGGAAGCAACCACAAAAGCCAATGAGAAACTTCCACTGTACATGGACAACACCTTACGTCCAGGAGTCAGCTTGACCTTGAGACGTTCAGTCTGGTCAGGTTCGTTGCAGGAGGACATGACAGCTATTTCGGCATGGAGTGTCGAGAAGTCTTCAACAGATGTTGTAAACCACTCCCTCGTAGCTGAGCCATCTCTCTGCCCTCTGGCTTCTACCTTCCACGGCATCTGTGGACCACGCTGAACCTCTTCCGGACAGGACAGGGTCGTTGTGCAGTTAACTATATCGGATGGGGCCAGGGTCCACTGACTCTTCTATTTCTGTGTAGCTCTACAGACCATGTCACACGTTGTGAAAAACTGTCCACTGACGAAGTTCCAGGTGGACTGCAGGCTTTGCACCTTGCTGATGATGACGCTGTTAAATGACTTAGTACGCACTGCACACGATAAATAAATAATTAAATTGTATGAATATATCGTTTACTGTATCTCATTTTATCGCGCGAAGTGATTCAAATTATCGTTATTTGCGTTCCATTCTCCATATCAACCCACCGGATGTACCATTTTTGATTCAAATGAATAAGACGAATCTAACAATAAAATCCTTTTGCGTCAGAAAGCCAATGGTTATTTCATTTCATTGAGTGAGTCAAAATAACCATATAATATTGCCTCTGCTAAAATTTATCTATATAAAAATAATATCAGCTATGATAAGGTCTAGCTATTATAATAAGTAGTTAAGATACGACAATAATGTTTTGCTTTGGAGATGTCCCAACAATAATCATTACTCACCTCTATCTCTCTCTGTATGTCTGTTTGCCTGTCTCTCTCTCACACAAAGATATACACATACACTTTGCTCACTCTGACTTTATTTTTTTTATAAACTATGATAGTATACTTTGGATCTCTTAAATCGTCCAGAAAGATATTTTGCACTTATATTAAATATTCGCTTTGAATGAAATTTTAAAATAAGACCAGAAGGTCTGAGCTTTAAATAAATTGGATTAGACTGGATTTAATAAATTAGGTTAGATTATATATATATATATATATATATATATATATATATATATATATATATATATATATATATATATATATATATATATATATATATATATATATATATATATATATATAGAGATAGAGAGAGAGAGAGAGAGATGCAGTGAAAAAATCCCTGGCAAAATGTTTTAAACAAGCGATTTTTATAACGGACAAAGAGGATTAGGTCTTTAAATAAACCAGATTATATTCAACTGATTGGACTAAATTAGAATCAGATCAGATTAGATAGATTGATTGATTAAATTAGAATCAGATCAGATTAGATAGAGATAGACTGACTGATTGCTTGATTTATTGATTGATTGATTGATTGTTTGATGCAATGAAAAAATCCAGGACAAATTGTTTCTGACAAGTCATTTTTATACGAACAAAGAGACAAGCATAGTATGTCAGTCCCTATAACTCTTTGCCTTCAGGCTATATTTTGACAGATGCAAAAGATACTTTGAATATAATTCACGGTATTCGAAATCGCTTGATACGTTTTAGAATACCCCTGACCACGTCGCTCGGATTGTACTATCATGACTGGATTTTGTCGTGTGTAGCGGTACTAACTGGCCTTGTCGTCTGTATCAGAACCATTGCTGGCTTCGTCTTGTGTAGCTGCATTGTTATTGGCCTTGTCGTATGCAGCACTACCATTATTGTGTCTTTGTTTTGTGTAGCACAACCATTTTTGATCTCGTCTTGCGTAGTACTCTCATTATTGATCTTTTGTGCAGTACCGTTAAGAGGAAACAATTCTTTCAAAGGTAAAATCATGTATATGTGAAAAGTATTGTGTCACATATGTAATTGTTTACCACAAATGTTATATATTTTATTGCTTATGCGCAAATTAGGTTCCTACAAGGTAAATTTATGTAATTACATATGAGACAAAAACAATTTACCATATTATGTGAACAGAAAAATGCTACAAATTTAAAGAAAAGACTACTACAAAGTTTGTATCCTACAATTACATACGAAAAAAAAAAACGTTTTTACGTTTTGAAGTTAAGTTTTGCATTTGTAACCAGATTTGTTCACGTACACATAATATTTATATATAAGTAATTCCTTTTTTATATAAATTTTACCTGTGTACTGTCATGCTATGTTGAAATGTGAACTGGTTCGCGTTTAATAGTATGGGTATTTGAAACAAAGCGATGTTGTATGGTTCAGTCTTAAGTTCTCATTGTATGCATTAAGGGACAAATTGATCTTTACACTAAATAATGAGAAAATCCAGTCAGTTAGTGAGGCACCTCCCTGTCATTTATGATTATCCATAATTAGATGATGGCTGGACCTGCTAAGATGACTTGACCCTTGGCAATATAAGTGATTGATTTCATGTAAAACACTATGCAAAGTAGTTCAGCTCCGAAGCTGTATGCTGCATGGTTTACCAAACTGATTGACCGAGGCAGTCAACATTGAAAAACAGCTATCTACACAATAAAGGATGACACTGTGCGATCTTCTACCGATTTTGTTTCTCACTGGGTTCGACATATATTATTTTTCACAACCTATAACCATTTATATCAAGTCTCCATGTTTGTAATAAGACAATCTTCTTTACAGCTTTACGGATTGTGCATTTGAACCTAGCGCATGCTCTAATCCTGCTAATCCTTAATCCTTTGAAAAAAGACTCGAAGAGCTCAAGTGGCACATTGGCAGGAGAAGATACAGAAGGAAGTATATTTATGCTGCTGTTAGCGAAGCTGAATTCCTAATACGAAACCCCAACTGTACTATATAAGTAAAAAAATCAAAAAGCACCTACCCTTCGCGGTCATTACCTTTCCAACACCTCAAAGATACAAGAAATCTTTCGGAATCATCGGCAAAATATTGAGTCTACTGAAGTTACTATGTTTGTGTACTGTAGACCTGAAAATCTCAAGGACCATCTGGCACGTGCCAGGTTAACATCGAACAAGACCTCAGATTCAGGCACGTACGACTCCAAAGACAAAACGTTGCTTAATGTGCAAACATATGCCATTCCGAAATTTTGAGAAATGAGTTAGCTTTAGTATCAGTCAACAGTCAAGAGGTCAAGGCAAAACTATAATCTTTATCGTGACATGCACAAACTGTGTCACTCAATATATTGGCCAAATTGTTGATTTCATAAGGTGAATGAATGAATCACAATATTATTATTCGCAACATACTCAGCGCGAAACTAGCCTACCTCTACAACTCAACCAGACACGTCGAGTCCCTCGTGATCATTATGAACGAGTCTAATCCGGTGTGGACTGATTCAGAACGTACACATAATGAACATTACTGGATACTGCAGCTAAAACCTAATTATATTAAGAAAAAGCAACTTACCTTCCCGATGGAATCAATAATTCCTTTCAAACGTCAGTTAATCACCCTACGCAACTTTTACCATAAAATTTACCCCAGTAGATTTTCCTTAACTCGTTAGATGAATTAATAATAATAATAATAATAATAATAATCATAATAATCATACTTATTATTATTATTATTATTATTATTATTATTATTATTATTATTATTATTTGTATGTATAACTATCTTTAAGGCCTGGTAATATAATTTAATCTATTCATCAACCAATAATATTTCACTTTGATC
>JAECUM010028940.1:0-42377 GCA_016617855.1 Megalonaias nervosa | reverse complement strand
CTCTCAATTCTTGCTAATTGACTGGCATTCAAGAAGGTAGAATACAATTGTAAGTAAGAATAACAAAGTTGAGAGCATGTAGTGTAGGGAAATAATTGTGTGTGTGTATGTATATATATATATATATATATATATATATATATATCTACACACACACACACACATATATAAGAGATTAAAATGTGATATCCTAGCTAACAAATTCCTTGTCTGAACTGACTTTACTTGACCTGGTCAAAGTCTTTTGATATTGCATGTATGTGACATGCCACAGAAAGGGCACCTGCTGTCCCTGATCATGACAAATAATTCAGGATGCATTTGTACTAATTGCTCATGTTAATATACCCATTGCTGTAGAGCAGGGTATAGGTTTTAGGGGTTGGTTTTATGACATAACAGTCAACCATATGCATTTGAGTGACCATCAGAGTCCAATGGTAGTATAATTCTGTTTTAGTGCCAAGACATCATGAAATCCCTAAACTTTTACTTGTTTTATATCACACATCTTCAATTTTTCATTAATTGAAGCCTTGTATCATTGCAGTTCACATCTTTTAAAAATTAAAATCTACATTCACCATCAGTTAAGTAAAAGTAGTTTGTCAGTAATTTGTGCTCTTACTAAAACTTATTGTACTCTTTGAGTCAAAATTTCATACCGTTATTCATATGACATGTCCATGAATACCAACTCTATTCCAGTGCAACTGAAAAAAACAAAGTTCTCAAATGCCAAATATTCATTACTAGGCCCTTGTAATAAACTTTAATTGAAATTAATACTACTGATACATATTCCAGGGTCATATTTGACTGAGAGGAAAGGACTTTACAAGTGATTGTTTATCTTCAACTTTCTGCAGATCGCTGTAGATCATAGGGAACCAACCAAATCTTACCCAACATTTTCAACATTTTGTAGAATATGTTTGACATATATAGGATTTAGGACAAGAAGGAGAACAAGTGCCTCTTACTTATGTAATAACAAAGTGTTATTATTTGTCCATATAAGAGATGTAGTGTCTGATTATTAGCTATTATTGTGAATTGTTTTAGCTTTACTTGTCATAATAGACCTGAAGTGCTTATAGTATGATCTGTCAGCTCTCATCCATCTATCCATCTTTATGTATGTATGTATGTATGTATGTTTTATGTATGAGTATTTGAAAAATGTTATGCAACATTTCAGTACATACCTACATAGATACCTACCTACCTACCTACTTACATACATACATACATACTATGTAGCTTCATAATTAATAGTTGAAAAAAGTTGTAAGTCATGAATGTAGCTAAGAATATTGTCTAAACAAATTAGCAATAGGATTTGTATGGACATGTATACATGTTTATCAGTGTTGTATTAACGACATGTATATCTTTATTGTATTAATGACGTTTACATGTGTATCTGTGTTGTATTAATGACATGTATACATGTGTATCTGTGTTGTATTAATGACAAATACCTGACATGTATACATGTGTAACTGTGTTGTATTAATGACAAATACCTGGCATGTATACATGTGTATCTTTGTTGTATTTATGATAATTTGGGAATCTGAAAAAAGGCAAGAATGTGCCGAATAAAGAGTCATTGAAACTGTTGGTCACAACTAACATTTGCAAAGTAATGATGATAAATTCATAACAATATAGACTTAATATGTCAGGAGTTAAGTAGCTATATTTACTGCCACTAATTGGGAAATTATAGAATATTAGTGTATTGGGGCAGCCATTCATCAGGATTAAGTTGTCCATATGTTGGTTGAGCACTGATAGCATGATTGAAGTTTGATGTTGTTAAATGGACCATTAGCAGTGAGTCACTTTCCATTTACATATAGCAGACCTTGTCAGTTCCAAGTTCATTAGTCCTCCAGACTTCATTTTCGAAAACAAATTAGCTCCATTTTCTATTATTAACAGCCAGGTCTACAAATTAATAACAGGAAACTGACCTTTTTTTTAGACATTTATTGTATTAAAATAAAAGATTTTTCAAGGTAGAAATTTTTTGTGACAATGTTTTCATAAATGTTTGTCCCTTTTTTGTGTTAAAGGTTAGAAAAATGTTCACAATGACAGCATGTCATTGTATCCTCAGTGCTCTCTCTCTAACACACACACACACACACACACACACACACACACACACTATAATTTCCCTTTTGAGACTTATTTAACCAACAATTAGAGGGGTAACGTTTAGTCTTAGATTCCTGGAAAATCATTATGTTCTAGCCAGCTGATTTTCTCATGGATAATTTTTACATGAGTTGTGAAAAATAAAGGGCTGTTTGCTTACTTAGACTTCCATGGATATTACATTGAACATATTAATATTTTCTTTTATATCTCTGTTCTAGAGTCTTGTTAGCAGTAGTAATCTTTTTTACTGGTGCAGTGAATTGTGATTTCAGCTTTCATGTGGTCATCATCGTTAACTGTGATATGAACTTATTAAATTTTCTCAAGGCTTTTTCCGTAAAATATCCAAGAAACTACCATTAGTTCAGTTCAACTATTTTTTCATGCAGTAAAAATTGTTGTGGATTTGAAGTCATGAAAATCATGAATTTTAAAGACCCAGCAAACAATGATCCTTCTGTGGAATCAGTCAGACTCTTTGCCACTCCAAGAATGTAGATAGTACAGGTCAAAATATTGTTTGCAAAACCAAAATATTTTTTCCCACAAAAACAAATGAATTCATCATCTTAGATGGTAATTAATATATTGAAACGTAAATCCTGCTAAGAAATACAGTACAGTATATTTTGGATATGAGCCAATTAAAGTAAAATTGTAATGTCTACATTAGCTTCATTATTTTTTTGTAGTATTAATAAGGTAGTTATACCCCTCCCCACAAATTACTTTAGATCTATACAGCATTTCACCTATGTTAAGGGAGATGCAGTGGCTTGGTGTGCTCAGTGGTAAGCATGCAGGACTGCTGACCAAAAGGGTATAGGTTTGAATCCTACCATCAGATCAGAATGTATTGGCTACCATGTTGTGTCCTTGCTCAAGACACTTTGCTCCATTTGCCTCCGCACTAATTAACCTACTTAAGTTGCTCCATTTGCCTCAGCACTAATTAACCTACTTAAGTTGCTGTGCCATAAGACACCAAACCAAACCAAGCTGTTTTGCAGACATTATAACAAGTAGTGATATTCTTAATGGAGATTTGAATCACTTGTGTAATAGCAGACAAAGAAAGTTTTCATCCTCTTGGAAAGTGTCTCTTCTTCTAATCAGCAGCAAGTGCTCTAAATTGAAATGCCCTGGAAGCCTGCTCAAAATTATCAGCAGCCAAATCTGATGTGGCCATGTACATTAGAGTCTGTAGCAGCTAGCTGTTCACATGGATGTGTAAAATTCATAAGCACAACAGTGTATGAAAGACCCTGTTGCAATGAGAGGTGTTGTTGGTAGCTCTATCAGTACTGATGCATTGCATGTGCATATCAGATAATAAGAACATTTCTTTTGAGGTTTTTCAACCAGGAAACAAAAAACTTACTTCCTAATCTTTGTGTGATATTTTAAAATCATTAGAGGTTTTCCCAGAGCAGGATGATAGTTAATATTTTTTGTCTGTTTTATGACTTATTTTATTCCTTTTGCATACAAAGTATAGGACCAACCATTAAATTTCATTTGTTGGTGACCTATGGTTTTCTTTTGCACCACACTTTATTTTTTTTCTTTTACCTCAGAAAAATTAAATTCTCGGTCCCAAAGTTAAGAATGATGTGCAGATTATCACTGTCAGCTGAAAAGTTAATGACAACACATTTGCAATGAGAAAAATTAAAATTTAAACCAATTTGGACTGGGCATTGGGAGACCACTTCCACTGCAGTACACATATATGCAACTTCATATACAAAATACATATTGACAATACACATAAGATAATTCAAGCATGTTTACCTATAAATTGTTATTGTGTTGCCTAATTTAATATTACACAATATGTTCCATAGATGAAACAGTAAAAGAAACATGTCTTCATTAGTTTATTTTTTAATTAATAACATTGTTTTATCCTATACTAGTATTGGACTTGAATGTCTCGTCCTTTTTTATCCAGTATTAGTATTGGACATAAATGTCTCATCCTTTTTATCCGGTATTAGTATTGGACATAGATGTCTCATCCTTTTTTACCAGGTGCTAGTATTGGACTTTAATGTCGTGTCATTTTTAATCCGGTACTAGTATTGGATTTTAATTTCTCGTCCTTTTTTTATCCGGTACTAGTATTGGATTTTAATTTCTCGTTTTTTTTTAATCCAGTACTTAGTATTGAACTTTAATGTCTTGTCCTTTTTTATCTGATACTAGTATTTAACTTTAATGTCTCGTCCTTAAACATCTTCATATTCTTTTTAAAAGACATCAAAATCATCTTGGTCCTAATTGGACTGGCAGTTCTTTCAGAAACCACACAGGTAGTCAGAACGGACCGGTCAGGATCTAATCATGAAATAAAAAGGAGCGATTTCATGAAGACATAATAGTAAGGCTTGAAAATATTGTGATTTTGTTAATTTTTCAGTGTGACTTATTTTAGTAATTAGTTTTAACTCATTAACCCCTGGAGATTTTCATCATTTTCGCCTGAAATGGGAGTAGGAAATGCATTTTCAGTGTTACTTCTGGATACATCCAAAAATACATCTGCTTCCAAGAGATTTTCATTCAGCCTGATGCCTAGTTGTGTTAAAGATGTTGTTTGGGATTGCTTATACCATTCACACATGCACTGCCTGTCTGTATGTAGTTCAGACCGGTCTGCTTTAGATCTCTTGCCAAAAAGTCTAAAATCCAGACTCGAAATTCGATTCTTACAACCGGCGAATTTTTGGTGTAAAAAAATCTGATCTAAAAAATTAGGTTTTTCCCCCAGTATTTTATAATGCAGGTAGACAGTCCAGATTATTTGGTATCGTTGTTGAGCTACATCAGTCTACTTGTCTGTAATACCACACACTTTGGTGTATCATTAATGGTCTTGATGGTGTGGAGCTTGAAAGTCAGGTACTACCTCATGACGCATAAACATGGCATGCAGGGTTAATGAGTTAATCCAAAATTGTGTGACCTAGAACAGACACCTGACAAGTACTTGTGCAAGTTTATTTACAGCCGACTTGTCTATGATCCAAAGGTACGATTTAATGCTAAGTGGGAAAATGCTGCAGCTTTTTTCATTATAACAAAAACACAGCTGTAAATGGTATAATTTTACTTAATGTTAAAGAAAAATTGAAGAGAATATGCTTTTTTTTAATAGCTGCTGCATCATTTCTGCAGATATAAAACTGAAGACATGTGGCTCAACCTGGTTGATTTTATTTACTTGGAGTCAATTGTGATCAGGTGATTAATACAGAAAACAGCTGTTTTATTGATTTATTTAGTTGATTGAACATAGTTTTTATGATGATTTTGTGCTGGAATTTTAAAAGTGTGTGTTGAACCAATTCAGTTATCAGTTACTATATCAGCATGTAAATTGATGTATACCAGTATACCAATCTAGCCCTAGCTTTGATTGATAATTAAATAAATGCACTTAACATTTACAGCCAGCAAAATGAACTAAGCCATTTACATGTGTAAATGTTGCAGCCTTGCTTATCAACAACCAAAAGACTAATGTCTGAAATGGTTTATCATTGATCTGATAACATTTTGGGTTATGATGCTGTGAAAACAATAAAACTCTAGGTTTAAAAACAAAATATTCCCTAGGGAAGTTCAATTGTTTATAATCAAGTTATTGAAAATCATAATTGAATGCTTGGTCATTGGCTTTCAGGCCAGTCTTTAATTATTTTTGTTAATTTTAACACCACTATTATGGTATTATTGTAGGTCTCTTGCCCAGAGCAATTCATAGGTGTTGTGCCTAATCTGCCTCCCAGTTTCCAGATGCCCATTTCAGTAGCTCCCAGGAGGCAAACAGAAGCACATGTTCTTGGGCCATACATCTCCACCTATCACACTATTGGGGCCCTCCTTTGTCCTGAGCATCTTCCAGACCTGCTCTGGTCCATTAGGACATGGATGAGGAGCCTGCAGTGAGCAATCCATTTTTTTAAAAATATCAAGGGCCCTAGATTAGCTGCTGTTGTAACAGACTCCATATGCACACAAGTTCAGTAAGGGGCATGTTAGAAGGCTTCATTAACAGTATTATCAGAATTTTTTTCAGGTGCTTTAAAGTTACGATTCCATGGGGCAAAAGTCAACTACAGAGCACCTGCTATAATACCAGCTATTTTTACAGCAGTTGACTTCAGTCTAAACTCCTCCCGTATTCACCTGTACTCTTTCTCTCTCATTTCAGTGCTGGTGTTTTCAAATGTCCTGAAGATGACAAACCATTAGATTATGCCAAGGTAAGTAGAATCCAGAATATTGTGGTACATCTTTCTACTTATCTGTCAATCAGTCAGTCATCGGATATACATGACATATATGGCGGTATGTTGAAGATTTTTGGATGATGGATTATTATTATATATAAATATGGCATATGATGATTATTAGCTGTTGTAAAATATACAGTAAAACCTTTCTTGAAACACAACTGCTATGAGAGATCACCTGTCATGACCTGCCAACTGCCTTGAGAGACCATTATTTTTTGGCCAGAGGGTTGTCTTTTAAGATGGGTTCTGTTGTACTTTATTGTTTTATTTAGAGCTTCAAAAACACAGATATTTCTTGGACATGTCCAGCAGAATGACCAGTTGCTAACTAGGCATGTCAGACATTTTACATTGGGTGGCAATGGTTACAGTGCTCTCTCATTATAATGCTGTTTACTGGTGTCATAAACTGAACTGTGTTATAGTGAGGGAGCCTTACACAGAGGGGTGTCTAAACAAGGATGCCTCAAAGAGTGTACATAAAAATACAAAAATAGGTTGCCTTGGTATTATTTCAAGGTCACATTATAGCTGCTTCCTAAAAGCCAAGAACTAAAATTAGGTGTTTAATGATTAAACAAGATGTGACAAATTTAATGTTATCCATGACCATACCTGTTTAATTCAAAGGGCAGAAATATATATTGTACATTTTTTAAATCATGTGAAAGCAGAAAATTACTTCGTGGGGTAAAATTTTGTTAAGAAAATAATTTTTAAAAATAATACAAAGTGAAAAATAGTAAATAATGAGAGGATAATATTAATATTGAAGCAACACCAAATCCTAAATGGAAAGCTTAATTTTTTTTCAGTATCAATAATTTCTTATTATTTACAATTATAACAATTTTAACCTTCTTTTTTGTTTTTAAAGTACATTTTATAACCATCCAGCTGCAACATTTATTTTCGGGGAGAAAAAAGAACACGAATATAGAATAAGAAGCACATAATCAGAGATTGTTTCCAAGACTGATTTTGTTGCTTTATTTGATGGCATCTATATTTGTGTATACATCCAGGCAGTTTTTTTTCCTTCTGTCTGATATCAATTAAGAACAGTTCAGAGTCGGTCAGAAATCCATAATTTTTAATTCACTCCCAAAACAACAGCATTTTATTCATTAATTTTTGTCAAGCTTCACTGATAATATGGATTCTGGAAATCAATAAATTCCAATCCCAGCTTATGTGCTGCTGATGCAGCAGCGTTGATTTTATCATGAATAATTTTCATGAATTCTGAATAAATTAGATGCATAAAATACCAATATTTCACAGACAGTACCTAGGTAGGGTATGTCAGATAGTTACAAATCTGCATCTCTTAAATGACTGTTTACAACACAATACAGGATCTGTTCTAGAA
This sequence comes from Megalonaias nervosa, assembly GCA_016617855.1. NCBI lineage: Eukaryota > Metazoa > Mollusca > Bivalvia > Unionida > Unionidae > Megalonaias > Megalonaias nervosa. The sequence continues at coordinate 34,529 of JAECUM010028940.1, read as the reverse complement.
CTGAAAATTGGGGGTGGGGGATTCCACTATCCATTTGAAAAAAGGTGGATTTTATTGTTATCATGAGAAGATTGATTTGCTAAGGTAATTGAGGTAGTGCTTGTAATTACTAGGTATAATTTTTTTGCTATAAAAATAATAGATGCAGAAAACATTAAATTATGGAATCTTAATATATGTACAGTTTTAATACAAGTAAAATTCAACATAAGATAATGTAAGTAAAAAGGACATGATGCATAATTCACCCATGTCATCGGATGTATGTGTATTCTACACCGTGTGATTAACGTATCAATTTTGAAATAGAATCTATCTTTACATGGATCACAAGAGATTTCTGATTGTGATTGTGGAGATTGTTATGGTTGGGGTGGGGTGCTCCCAGTGTTTTATTTAAACTATTATATAAGTTTCACCCAGGCTTTGTTTTGTTGGAAGTTAAATTTATCGAAAGATAGATGTAAAGCTCTGAGCCCCCAGTCAGCAATGCTGACGGTTAGATGGTTAAATATACCAGAACGGGTTGAAATTCAATGAATAACAATTTAATAACAATTCAATAATGAAATGACTCAAATTTCCAATTACACTCCTTCCGCTCGACCCTTTAATAAGCCTATTGCATCACTTGATTAGCAGTGTGAGATTACTGATTTCCACCTGTCCTTGTATTTCTACTCATCTGGTATAACCTTTCTCTCTCTCCTATTTCTCCCACTTCCTTCTCCCCTTCCTCCTCAACATTTCTCCATATTACTTGTCCTCCTCCTCCCCGACTTTCTCTAGACTCCTTGTCCTCCTCCACTTTCTCTAGACTCCTTCTCCTCCTCCTCCACTTTCTCTACCACGACTACTCTTCTGTCGACTTCGACTGTCTTCAGTCTCATTTTGTCTTCAACTCTTGAAGACTCGAGACCCAATGGAACCCGAAGTTTTATGTCCCCTAAAAAGCTTCCTTTTGAAGCTTTGACGTTCCTTAGAATCTACCTCTAAGTGTCGCCGCCAAATTACGAGTTGCTTCTTCTCAGAGTAAACCCTATTGATCCGCAATCCTTTTAGGCGAATACTAAATTTCTCTTACGAGTTCTGAAAGTTATCTTTCAGATTGGAATTGTAATCACACCCTCTATCTCACTTCCGATTGGATATCACTGTGAACCGATCCAATCAAACTTAGCGGACCACGCCCCTCTCACTGTCTGTCAACGTGGGGACAGATGAGAACACGCCCCGTTCACCCATTGGGCTTCCCTTCGATCTTTGGACTAAGCTTTATCACATAGGTGTGATAACTACGAGCCTTTATTTAGATGGTGCGATCTATCGCCTTTGCCAATTCAAGATTCCGGTCTCTGGCTGGTCATGTAACCTTGCGTAAGAGTTTAACACTTGCCCACAGCAATCTTGAGACATCAAACACATGGTCGCTGCAATATTCCCAAGACAGGTAGATTATAGCTTTTACATGACATTATAGCTGGGGCTTGGCAAACATGACAGTGATATCAGTACATTTTAATACTAGATAAAGGCTTTCTGTCCTAGAACCATCATGAAACCAAAACCAATGCCTTAACCACTAAGCTGCCATTGCTTCTGTACATTTACATTTGCACAGGTATCTTTACTTTGTTATGCAGACACTTGCCCACTGTATCAAATTCATCTTTTCACACTGCACGATATCAAAAGATTCAAAACATTATCGTAGTCAGTATTTTAAGACTGGTCTGAGGCATTTGCCTTTCTAGATCTCTCTCTGTGGGTTCGAGTGTTCACCAACTTGAGTATGTGAGAAAGCTTGCCAGTAGTTTCCCATGGGTTGGTGGTCTTTCCTGGGATATCCTGGATTCTTCCTCCACTGCATATCATGTATAGCCCATGTGCTGAAAAAATGGCATTAAACTCCACATAACCAGACCAGATTTAAAGTATGATTTAAGTTGTGTTGAAAATTATAGCAACTCCTACACCATAAATGGCCATAACATTTGTTGCCACAACTACGGCTTTTATTTAGCCACACAGCAGTAAAAAATAAAAATCAGCATGCATAAATTAGACAACTGATCCTACGATATATCAGTTTTGAAGATGATTACTTGTCATCTGCATTGAGTGTCAGTAAATACCTTAATCATCGTTTAGGCCCTTGTTTTGCAATGTCACTTATTGGCTTTAAAGGATATAATACAACAGTATCATTCATTATCAGATTTGTTATGAAATATGCAGGACAGTATTTAATATTCATATACATAAACACCTGTGTTCATATTCCTGTTAAAATCTTGGTTAGGAATGTTTGTTTAATGACTGTTCACACATTGTAGATGAAAGAATGCTGGTGTCTGAAATATCACCTTACATACACCTGATCAAATTCATAAACTGATTAGCATCAGGTAATTGTTATTTCAGAGTGTATTTGTACTCTTAGTAAGATTCTGCATTCTTTAAGCATGAGGTTTAAGTGTTTCTGAATGTTTAATTGAATCTGATACAATAATTGGCAATTGTTTTGTCCATAGTCCTGCCTGAAATTGAACACTGCATTTTACTATATGACACAGCTGGCTTGAACAGTTTGATAAACATTGTAGGCCAAGTTTTCTTAGCAGATGATCAAAGGCTACACAGAAATTAAATATGTATGAATACATTGCCAGTTTTTGTTCTGTTTTTGTAGTATATATGCAAGTTCCACTCTTCGGGAGAATATTCTGAAGCAAAATTATGCACAAATAATGTTAAAAATGGGGAGTTTGTAAGTAGACATTCTTCTAAGTTCATGCAGGTATCCTGGTTTTTGTTGTTTGTTTTTGCACTATAGTCAGCAATTTGGTAAAGTCTTATTTATGCACTTCTATATATCTGACTGTTTGCATCATGATTGGAAATTTTAAAAAAATTTTATATTAGTTTTTAGCTCCACTGTTCATAGACCAGATAATCTAATGGAATGGTTTTTATCCATTGTCTGTCTGTCTGTCTGGCCATTTTTGTACTGGACTCATTTAGTGAATACTTGTCTCAAACATAAGAAAATATTTTTTCTCAAGAGTATCACAGATGGTTTCAATACTTACAAGATTAAAGACAGGAAGAAATAGACTTATTGTAAATTCCAGCAAATTCTTTTTAGGTAATATAACATTGGTCCCTGCAAAGGACTCTTATTACATAAATAAAGCTGTGGGGACTCCACAGCTCCAGGAACAAGGGTATTGCCCAGAGCCATGGAAGGTTGATGCACCTATTGAATGTGTTGAAGGGATATATAATCAAGATGGGGGAGGGGGACAAAGCTTTTGTTTAGTGGTGAATTCAGTTAGAGAATGCCATTATCTGTATACCTGCTTGTCATAATATGTTGTACCTCATATTGTATTAGCCCTTGATCTTATTGTATTAGCCCTTGAGGTATTGTATTAGCCCTTGAGTATTGCTTTGAAGTTCACAGGCCCCATAATTTATGACTTAATTCTGCATTTGAAGAAGTTTATTATTGTCTCTCATGGGAGAAAAAGTGTGTGCTCTGCAGGATCAATGGATCATCATGTAAAAATATCTCCAGTCTTCCAGCACCTGTATTTGAATATTATCTGTAATTACCACTTCCCATCAAACAGTTCATGGAGTGTAGCAGGCTTAGTGGATGAAGGATCACTCAGTTCTCATCCATTAGTCCTAATTACTCCATGCTGACCATTCCCTGTGGAAGGCATATATATCCCTTAGAAGACTGAAATGTCAAGTAGGATCTTGGCCTTCATAAAGCTGACCTTTGAAGGGCAGTGCACACCTGGTCATTGCATGTACCATATTTTAACATAATAAATGGCTACAAAGGTGTCCAGCATCAGATTTTACTATATGGACTGCCCGTTTATAGACCAGATATTTCTTGTCTGTAAGGTCCATGTAGTTCCAGGTTTTATATTGTCATGACCTTATATCAGTTGCTTGATAAATTTACAAGTAGCTTTTGATCTTTTCATGAAAAGCTTTCTACCCAGTCTTGCATAGGATATTATTCAAGTACCATACAGTTGTCCTGACGTTTTCTTAAATTGGGCCCATATGTTCATCCTTTGGTCTATCCTTCATCCCATGTATCTGTCACACTCTTGTTTTAGCACAGTAATTCCCTCAGTTATTATTGGATTTCAGCCAGATTTGGTATGTGGTGTGCAGCTAAACATACTGAGACCCTGGCCCTGTTCAATTGTTGGTGTTCTGCCTTTTCATCAAGGGAGCTGTAGTCCAGAATTGTTTGAAATCCACCCCCTTTCATTTCCACAGAATGACTCTCTTTATTATTAGATTTCATCCAGATTTGGAATGAGCTCAGTATTGATGAAATCCTGACTGAATTCAGTGTCAGTATTCTGCATCACTTATAAAGTTTTTGGATGAGTTTGATAGTGAGTGATAGCATGATCCTGCATCTGATTGGCTGAGTCCATATTCTGATCAGATTTGGGTCACATGTGGTATGTATCATCACAATCTAACACGAGTTTAAATAAGTTTGAAATCTGTGTATTAATATGAATCAGGCTGATCAAATGGTGGGAATTGAACCCACAACCCTCTGGTCATGAGTCCATTGTCTTAACCACTGAGCCACAGCATCTCCACTGGGTGAGAATCTCAGTGATTTTGAAGTTATGATTATAGGGATGGGGCCCCTGGTGGATAAGGACAGACCTAGCAATCCATGCTGACTGCCAGCACATTTTAACTTCCCTATGCCAGAAAGGTGTATGCATTTTACGGGTGGGGTTTCGAACAATTGTCAAGTTATGAATCCGGGTCTAGTCCTCAGGGGGCAAGAGAAGTACATAGGACAGTGATGATTGTATACATGTTTTGTATTGAGAAAGTAATCTTCTCTACATATATATGTCAAGTAGATCCGTGACACTGACATTAACGTTAATTAATGATGTTGCAACTAGTGCTCCAAGCTTTTCTTTTTCCTATTTAGTTTTGTGTGTGAGTTTGCATTCACAAGCTGACATATGTCAGTATGCAGTTAACTACACACACACACACACACACACACACACATTTGATTTGGTATTTTGTTTGTATATAATATAGAATTTAGCATAAATATTGATGTTGCTGCTCACCTGTAAAATACCTGTAACATAATCGTTGTGGGATCTGTAGCTCTTACCTGATCCACAGCATAAAGGTGTTATATGACACAGCTTTTACATACATATCTGCATTACATACTTTTAAAAGTTTGATGAAACCTATTTATACATTGATCCATGAACAAGTGTGGACAGCATTTTAATTTCATTTTTCTTTCCCTTGCCAATTAGAACATCAAAGACCATCTTCTGGGCGACTTGAAGTCTCCAAGCATATGTGTATAAAATTTATTTAAAATAGTTAAGCAGTGGCAGTAATAGAGTGGATATAAACTAGATTAAGAGTAACTTAATAAGTTTTTTGTGGCAAAGTAAAAAAAAAAAATGAAATAGAAATAGTATAATATACCAAAGATGAGAGCTGTGTGAAAGTATCACAGATGTAGATCCATCTGATTGATACACCTATCGGTATTTATACTCGCGTTGGTTCATCATTCCTGAAAATATAAGCCAGACTGTAAACTTTATTTCTTATGGTATTATAAATATTTGGTCAGAGAAACGCAAATTTGAAACTAGATGATCCAGTATAGACAAAAGAGAGAAGTATTTCGGCAGAATTCATAGCATTATGGGGGGGGGGGAGTTTTGTGATAGCATCAGCATATGGAATATCATATATATATATATATATATATATATATATATATATATATATATATATATATTTACACACACACACACACACACACGCACACACACATCCTTACAAGTCTAGTCTAACTGTAGGCTGCATTGATTCAGATTTGTGAATGCATAGTGTGGTGGCAGGTCTGGGTCCATGCAGTTTGTTAGGTGTAATCAGGAGAATAAGACCCAAAGTAGACGGCACATTGTACAACAGCAGATTGTTTGCAGTTGACTTGGCTTAAAAGTGAGTATACATGGTACTGCATGATCATTCAGGATGGCATCATTCTGTAATTTTCTTTAAACGGTATTTGGAAACAGTAGGACTAAATTAAATGTAAAAGCAAAACTAAATTACATGCCATAATTAGTCGTAGGTGAATAAGTAACTTGAAAATACAGAATTTTAGTTTGTGTTTTCTTTTTCTGAAATATGTACAGAACTTAGGGTTACTTAATATATTACGACCATATGTATCATCATATCTTTTGGATAATTTTTGTAACAAAATTACTTTTTGTACAACATAAAACATTAAAATATTCAGTGCATCCCCTAGGGGTGCTAGATTGAGAGTCGGAAATCGGAAATCCCTTGGTGCTAGAACTGGGGGTCAAAGTGAGTAAATAAACAAGCTTGGGTATCAAATTGGTATTTGCAAACTCTACTTCTAATAGCTATATCCCTCCTATAGTTTTTTTTTTCTTTTTCTGAATGAAGGGGAGATTGATTCCCCATAATCTTCAGTTTTAGATTACACCTTCTGTGTGTGTCTGTGTCTGTGTCTATATGAGATGCCAGAATTATTCACTTCATAGTGTGAATGCATGTTTGAACCTTTCAAATGTAAATCATGTTATAAATAGACTGACAATTAAACTCATTTTTACTGTCAAATCATTGCAGTGGCTGACATCACTGACATCTACCGATATTGATGTGGAATGCAGCTAGATAGTAGCTGTTACCTTATACATTGAAGTGAACTTGCACAAATCAACAGCTGTTATTTCCCCAAGATAGGAAGAGCCCTTAATCTCATGTAGATATATGTGTTATGATGAATGTGTATGGATCATGGAGCAGGATTGTATTGGAGGAATGTCATGTGTTTCTTACAGTTTTGACATGATCTCAGTTTAATGTCATCAGGTCACACACTGCTTTCCTGGTCGCCTACCAACTTTGATGCAAGCTGCTGTAGCTATCCAAATTCACAAAAAAAACAATATGTAACATTTATGTCATTAACAATATCTTAAAGTTGAGAATTTAACAAGCATTTGTAAATCTTGCTTGCAGTATGAAACATACATATTTCCCAGCAAATTTGTATGCATTGACTCAGTGTATCACTTAGGGTGTAAGATCGAGAATCAAAAGAATATCTTGATGTCAGAACTACGGGTCCATCTAACATTTGAGGAGTCAAGATGAACTTAAATTTTTTTATCTTACCCCTAATTTTTTCAGCTAAACATAGGAAATTGCAGCTTGCATTGCATGCTATCTCTCTCTCTCTCTCTCTCTCTCTCTCTCTGACAAATCAACAAACAAACAAAATAATCAAACTTACACAGATACCTCATGGCGTACAACTGTAGATCTTTGAAAATTCCAAAACCCAATCACAAAAATATTCTTCCCTTTTGCAGACTTTGCACTCAAACATTCATATTTCTCATTGTCCCAGACTGGTTATAATCTCGAAATGGTGTAACGGAAAAAATATACAAATGTAGTATACATGAATGCAGACAAATAGACAAATGGTGTAACGGAAAAGATATACAAATGTAGTATACATGAATGCAGACAAATAGATAAATGGTGTAATGGAAAAGATATACAAATGTAGTATACATGAATGCAGACAAATAGATAAATGGTGTAATGGAAAAGATATACATGAATGCAGACAAATAGATAAATTGTGTAACGGAAAAGATATACAAATGTAGTATACATGAATGCAGACAAATAGATAAATGGTGTAACGGAAAAGATATACAAATGTAGTATACATGAATGCAGACAAATAGATAAATGGTGTAACGGAAAAGATATACAAATGTAGTATAAATGAATGCAGACAAATGGGAAAAGCTGTTCATCAGTGTCATATTGCTGCTTGTCCGAATCAGTATTGCCATGAAACTTTTGTACACATTCCGATAGTGTGGTAAGTCTTAAATAAAAATGGCCCAGCTTATATGTGCAATGTGCAATTTACAATTCTTAAAACGCAACCATTGTAACAAAATTAATGAAAGAATACATTTATTACAAAATTGATGAAAGAAAATGGTAATTGCAGATTCGAGAAACAATATTTGCAAAATCAATGGGTGTAAACAAAGCATTTATTTCTTGTTTTTCTGACAAGCAGATCCTAAAGAAAGTAGAAGATAATGTTAATCATGAAAAGTTAAATTTATTTTTAAACTTTTAACTTTAGCTTACTTCTGTCAATGGATGGAAAAAAACCTTTCGTTTCAATATGTAAGTAAGAAAGAGAAATAAAAAGATTAATATAAACTTAACAACTGAGACAAAGACCATTGTATCTTTAAGAGAGATATTTAAAGGGTACTTTCTGGTCAGTGGACTGCAGAGTTGCAAGTCAGCTTAAGATTAACATGTCACCATCAATATTAAACATTTTAAATTGAGACTGATATGCTGCTGTACTCTTTAGGGACCAGTGTAAGGATCAGTCCTCTTCACAGTGGAGTGTAAAATTAAGTCTAGCTAAAATGATTTGGACTTGAAGCTAAGGAATTAATGAACCATACACTGGGCATACTCCATGTTTGCAAGAAAATATCCAGACTTTCACACTAAGTACACTTGAGATGTCAGATCCTTGTCAGTTAACTTATCAGGGTGTAAAATCGGTCTTGCCACTCAACATGATGGCTTAATGCAACATGTGGAGCAAACATTAAACCTTATTTATTTTTAATTTCTTGTAAGAACTTTTTCTTGCTGACATGATGGATGGATTTATAAATGTGTGCATTGTTTTCTTTTTTAAGTGAGGTCTAAAGTTCTAGCCTTTTACATTTTTGACCATAAAACAAAGAGCTTGTTAATTTGTAATGTATTGAGACATTGCATGTATTTAGTTGATTTTATAAAAGAAAAAAACTTTAATTCATGACTTTGAGCAGACTTTTTAATTAAAAAATATATAGACATGTGATGCCCTTGCATTTTAAAAAGATATAAATAAGGAAATACTTTCAAAATAAATTTTTAAAAAAGCTACTAGTTTCAGGATTAGGGACAAGTAGCATCTTTGAAGAAATTTAACAACTTAATGAGTGAGTGTATTTATTTTAGAGGCTTTATAATCAATGTAAAGCAAGTATGAAGACACAAAGGATATTGCCAGAGTAGTAGCATATATGTTGGATTGCCATCATTTCATTTGGTCACCATGTATATGTATTGTGTGTAGGTAGGCCCCTAGGTATTTTCTTTATGATATCATCTGCTCTATTGAAATGTTGCCTTGTACATAAATTAATTATCTTCCTATATACCTAAGCTCAGGAGTTGCTTGTCTATTTATTTACTTGACTGTTGGAATAAAGACCACTTTGACCGATGAAGTGAATTAAGTCGGGTTAAGTCTCTGAGCAAGGCATGCCTTACTTACATTCATGGTAAATTTCGGTACCCTACTAACATTTCCACCTTGTATAGTTGTCTACTAGATACACATTTGACCCATGTAAATGATCATTGAACATGGTGCAAATATTTCTCTGATTGGAATGGAACACATTTTTCTCCACTTCTTATTGTGGTAGTGAAGCAGGGAGAGCATTTAACAACAATTAAATCATGCTGAACAGATACTTTGATAGAGTGTACTTGTTGAACTCACAAGTGTACATGTCAGAAACAACTGTGAATAATGTGTGGATCAGTGGATCAGTGTTTTTCAGGGCTTTATAAACTGAGTTGATTGTTGCTGACACCCTCTTTACTGACATCATAAACTATATTCTTGTTATGGTTGTGCTGAGCGTGTGTTATACACAGATTTATTGGGAAATGGTACTTGTATACTTGAGTTAGATAAATGTGGTTTTGAGTGCATGTTTTATGACAAACTGAAATATGAAATGACAGCATACTTATTTTGTAAATATTTAGGCTGTAGCATGGATGCTGATCTTTGATTAAAAAATATCATTAGTAACATGATGGTGGCAAAAACAGACCCTTCAAAGGTTGGAAAAATCCAGTACCATTCTACTTATTGATTGGAATAAATAGTTTAAAAAAAACTGAGAACCTACAGGTTGTTTGTTCATATTCAGTTGAAATTCATGGGCAAGGTACAAAAATTTGTTAGCCCAGTAAAATTTTGAACTTTTCCTGTTCTTTGTGACATTATCAGCTGTCCACTGGCTAAATTACCTTCTACTTTTCCAGCAGTCATCTACTTTATGTCATAGTTTTAAAGATCATTTTTGCAGTGGCACAATCTTTACACCATATATTTTTCACTTTAATAGATAATGAAAAGGCTGCATTCAGTTTGTTATTCTTATACTGACAGAAATGTGTGCAGACATACGAGTAAGTGCCAGATAAACATATGGACAATTTTTAATGGTGTTAGTCACTTTTTATCTTAATTAAGTTTATATCCTTACTGGGGTAGAACCTTTCACTTTGTTACTGACAGCATTACTGTTAATAAAAACAGATCATGCAAAAGAAAATAAAAAAAACCCATACAATAAACAGCAATGAAGATGATCATTTTATTATCAGTTTCCAAATTATATGTATGGAGTTTATTTCACTTATTTTATAAAGTTTCATTTGTTTTGTACATGAATGCTACTTTCCTGATGTGACAAAATTTCAATGATACTCCCATATCAGGGTCAGTATGGTATGTGACAGTTACTAATGTCTATAGTAAAGTATCAGGACAAAGCAGAGTACCGTATATACTCACTTAGATATCAGATCCAATTATAAAAAATATGGACCCTGAAATGCTCTTGCATAATGCACTGGCAGATTAGGATCTATTTTTTGTTTGTTTTACCGATTAATCTCAATAAACTGTATAGACCAAGATCAATTGGAATATTATGTAGTGGTAATTCTGGGTCCATGTAGTTGTTGCCTTCGACTTTTATGCAGGTATGTAGGGTTTATGAGTCAGAGAGTCGACATGATGGTAAAATAAGTTGTCTTCAAAACCATACCTAGGGCACACATGTAGGACTATTGACATACATGTCCAGTTTATTGATGGTGTTATTTTCACCATCCACATTTATCATTATGGATTTGCCACTTAAGGTGCACTGAGGTGGGCAGGTGTGGACCTAATGAAGATGAGAAAGGACCTGTTTAATACATTCATTATTGTCTTTGGTTCCTTTGAGTGGGATTTTCGCTTTGTGGACACAAATAGTACCTGATAATGGATTAAAGTGTTTAGCTGTGTAATAAATCCAGTTGATTTATGAGATTCAGAGTTTGCTGAATTAAACATTTCATTCTACCATTTTACAAATGTTCAATGGAGATTCATCTGTTATGTGAAACTTGGTTACCAATTAAAGGTATGACATTATTTTCAGACTCAACAGTGCTGCAAAAATGTTAAATTTGTTTGGGTTTTTAATTTGCGAAACTCAGTTTCTTAAAAATTTCTTCAATTCAATTGTAATGAAACTGACAGAAATAGAGGCTTGATTTTGACGAATATACAGAGTAGGAGATTATGACCATCTTGTTTAATAAATAAGTTGGGCAAAGTTAACATTGTTCTTTATCACAAAGAAAATCACTTTTAAGCAGCCATATTTCTAGTTCATTGTGTACTTAAAAACTAAATTTTGGCTGGAAAATCCCTCAACCAATCTTCTTGAAAAGGCCAGAGTGGGGAATTTTGTAAATATAGGTATGATTTAATGAAGTTTGCAAAGTTAAGGTTTGCATATATGATGTGTGATTCTTGTGCAATTGATTGATGTCTTCTTTGCATTTTATTTTAATGACAAATTAGCTTGAATCTTGCAGTCACACATATTAGAATAGGTCCAGTAGTGATATAGTATGCAGTCCTTTTATATGTGTAACTTGGAAGGAATTCAGATATCTAAAACATTTTCTCAACTTTGTTTGCTTATTGATATTTTAGGATTGAGTTCAGGGAAATAAAGTGGAGTACTGCAGACATCTGTATATTTGTTTCAATTTTTGACAGGTTCCTTCCTGAAAGGCATGGGTTATTGTAATTTAATTGCCATCTTTGTATCATAATATGTTGAAAAGTTTCTGTTGAATTCTGTCCACAGTCACAAAGTATTAGATGTACGTTGGTCCCTAACTTGCCACAAAATTAGGTCACTTTGACACTGGTAAGTTCTCTCTGACTCATGTTTGTTAGATTCATATTTGTGTAGACTTTATTCTAGAAAGTTGTGAAACTAAATACACAACTCTGAAAAGTTCTCTCTTGTCTGTTAGATCCAAATTTGTTTTAGGCTTTATTCCAGAAAGTTATGAAACTAGATACACATTTATTTAGGAAAGAAACCTTGCCACTCAAAAGGATATGTTAAAAAAAATACAGTTGGAGCATGTAAGCTTTGCTCTCAGCCTATGGACTGGGAAGTTTTTTTCCTTCATTCTTCTGTTTGGTTCAAGACTTTCAAGACAGTAATTGCTTCAAGATAAGTATAATGCACTGCCTGCCAATTGGTTTCAGGATGGGGGTGCTTTTATAAAATGAATAAAAATTAGCTATCACTCACACACACACACACACACACACACACACACACACACACACACACCATCTACCTTTTACAAACATTTATAGATGTGCCTACTCAGAATGTCAGGCCCGGCTACACTGTTGACTTTATAATCCATGTATCTTGTTTTTTTCTCATGGTAACTGTCGCTTTGTAATGGTCATTTTGTGTATGCATGTTTCTGACTGATGATTGGACTTCAGTTTTTATGATATCCTGCTATGGTCATACTTTTTTACGAGTGATGGTCCCTAGATACTGCAGTTTTGTTGTTGCTGCTTATAATCATTTTCTTGTACATTATCAATGTATGAAACAGTCATGGGTCCCAAATTGTTTGTATATGAATTGACTTCGTGTCATATGTTACAAACTCTAGGTCTTAGATTATGTGAGAGTAAGAAAGTGAAACAAACAGTTTTAGGTAAAATTAATTTTTCTCTCTGCAGAGTGAAAATTTAAGAGACACTTGCAGTATTGTGAATTAAATAGTAAATAATGAATTCCAGTACGCTTGAATGTCCTAGTGTAACATAGTGATGCAGTCCAGAACAACACTGAATAAGTTTACAATAATCCCAAAATAGTGTGTAAATCCTAAGTCAGTGAGCACTTCACTAATTCCAATGAATATTTTTTTATAAATAAAACCTCTCAAAAAATGTAACACAACTGCAAACTCAGATCTTGGATTCCCAGGCTGATACAGAACAAGAATGAATTATTTGTTTATCAAATCCCTATTTATACACATTTTCACTTGACCTATAATGTAATAGAATGTAAAGATTTCCAATGGAAAACCTAGTCTAAATGTAAAGAAGACTGATCTTGAACTGATGCTACATAAACATGTTGTTTACAAGTTACAATCATGAACAAAAGTTACCTGTATAAACTTACAACCGTAGACAAAAGTTACGCACACAGTATAAATTAATACATAACATGGGGCTATTAATTGAGTTCTCTATCAACTGTATACAGTTTCAAAGTCACAGAGGTTGGTTTAATATTTGTTATATTTTTTTAAGTATGGTAACACCTTTAAACATTTTAACACAAGAAATTATTAAGAAAAACAACAATGCATGCTGCATGCATTTGAACTTTCATTATGTCTCCAAATTAGAATTTTTAAAATCTGAACATTTGTTTTTATACTCTGGATTTTTATTTTATCTGGTGAAAAGTCAGTGACCTCATAAATATTAAATTATGTAAATTTGGGTAGGTCATGGAGTCGATAAATGTATTGAATACATGTTTTTGTTAAGGTTTTGCGTTAATTTTCAGCACTTGTTTTGCTATATTCCTGTTGTCAGTTAAGTTCATATTTAGAATATTATCTCATCTCATGCTTCCCTTCCTTAAGTACCTCCTGACCCTGCATTCTGCTTTTGGCTGGTGCCATGGAGTTGAGAATTACACCTTCTGATTAAAGTGGTTTTTTTTGTTAACTTGCTTTTGCATAAGTTGGATTAAAAATGGTAACCATGTGTGTTTTGTTGCTGAAATGATGCAATGGAAAGTGCCAGCACTGCAATCACATGCAGGTCATATGTAAAGCGCAAAGAAATGTTATCATTTATAATACATTTTTAACATATCTGTTAAGGCACACAAAAATATTACATGTTTCTGGTCGGCCAACTGACCCTGTTTTTCAATGTCGACCCTAGCACTGAAAATAAATTTTAAAAAATCGAAATTGATTTGTGCATGTAATTGGACCATTAAAGTAGTGGTCCTGAAAGACTCCTCCTTTGGAAAAAAGCTGGAGTTCCAGCCCTAAAACTGTGAGTCCCAGTAACAATATTTTGCCATGCAATATTTCAGAACATTTGAGTGCATTGTTGTGTCTCCATTATATGTCATCAGATTGCTGATGTTCTTTCATTGTGATATATGTCATATTATAATACAAATTAGACATAATATTGTATGATTATGTTGACTTTTTTTTACTGTAAATAGGTGAATAATACTTTTTTAATTTAAATTGTCACTCAGTATATGAAAATTTTATGCATGTGGAAATTTAATAAGGTACCTTACAATAGGTGCATCAGATTTCACAATTCAGAATAGTCAGTTTATTGACTTGCATGTAAACTGGGTTGATTTATTACACACCTGCACATGCTATATAGCTTAATTGTCAATCATGGCTGTTAAACCAACAATGAGGGAGTCCACTTTATCATATAGTATAAAATGTCAACAAATCTTACAGTGGAGACTCCAGTGTTTTACCCAGTGTTTTCATTTTTTACAAATCATGATACTGCATGTTCCCAGCCTGGTCTGTTGGTTTACTCTCCATCATCGACAGTTTATGTGATTCGGTATGAAGGGTGTGTTGCTAAGTATTTCAAGAGTCTGACGAAATGACAGATTAAACAATAAAATATGTTGGATAAATGAATTTCTGTCACCTGGTTAGAATACAACAAAAACATTGTAACAGTTTGCCACATTTTCATGAAACTTTGTCCAGGTATATCATGACTAAACTGTGCATTTTGTACTCCTTAGCTGATACAAAATCATGATCGAGGCAAGGGAAAATGCAATTCTGTGACTTGTGTCCTAGTCCAGAGTAAAACTACTGAACCAGTGAAGAATTCAAGATGTTTCATTGAAACATTGCCCTAATAGGTATGATGAACAGACAGTGTGTCACATAGCATAGCCATGCCCCCTGCTTCAGGGTCAAGGTCACAGCTGTCTAGCAATATATTTTGGAGCAGAATGACTTTAAATAGTGTTATGGTTTTCAGGGAATTAGAATCTAAAAAACAAAACGAATAAAACACTCTAAAGAGAGACTAGTATGCTGTCACAAATTAGAAAACTAACAGAGTGTAACTACACTGTAATTGTTTCATTTATTTCAGATTTATCCTGACCCTGAGGTGCAAAGTGAAATAATGAATAGTCTGATCAGGTGCAAGTATTACAAAGAGGGGTGTCGCTGGGTGGACAAGCTTCAGAACTTGCAGGTCAGTAATGAGGTTGTCATCAGAAGTGTGACTGGTAGTGCCATGACAATATGAAATGACAGTTGGACAAAGTATCACTTTGTTTAAAATGTTATTGTCCTAAACAATAATGAAAGTTTACAGTGTCCAAAAATGTGTCAGGGTATTTACTAAATGAAGAGGAAAGAAACAATTTTTTAAAAAAATGAACATTTCCCAGTACTTACTAGTGTAGGGTTGATTTTGATGTGAAGTACATGTAACATTATAACACAGTAGTGTTCCTGTCTAGAGAAGCAAATACAATTTTACTATACTCATTTCTTCATCTAAATGAGATATTCATCCTTCCCTCGTTAATAGAAACTTTTAACACACAGATGTTTCGAATCAATTCTGTTTGTTTTAGGTTTAATGCCCATCTGTCTGAACCTTTCAGCACTCTGGCCAGGCATTCTTGATGATGGTTTATTTCATTTTATGATTTACTGCTTCCAACTTGATTATTCCATACTTCCCTCAGTTGGAAGCATATGCTTATAATTAGCATGTCCATAATATTTACACTTTTGGGTCCCTTGCATGTGTTGCCAGTCTGTGTAATCGATTGATGGACAAGGGATGTTGCAGTTGTAAACAGTGTCTCCCTTAGAATGTATATCACTGATGGTATAAAAAGATGTAATAACATGCAGGATAGAGTGTAATATTTTACTTATAACACAATATATCAGTATGTTATGCCATTTCTTTAAATCTTCAATGCTGCAGTTGGCTTGTTTTGTGTTTGGTTTGTTTTAAATATTTTTTTTGATAAATGTAATATAATTTAGAGCAACCAGCCTTTTCAACAAACCAGAGACCTGGAATTTGCTCATACAATTAATATTGGTAAGAAATACTTGCAAACAGCAAACATAAAAATTTCAGCTGTTTTTTTCTATACCAATCACTTTAATTTAGGTTTTATGGGAATACAGTTAAGAGCTCAATAATGTGCAAGAACTGCTTACCTCCAAAAACTGAACAATTTGATAGTGGAAGTGCTCCAGTGAGCATGGCAGTACTATGCTTTTCAAATACACATTAACACATTTATACGAAGAATTTTACGTAGTTGAAATTACAGCCAGGACATGTATTAAATTGACTTTAGCAAGTCATCATAGCAACTAAAGTAAATGGATCAAGTATTTGGAACTAATGTTTGCATTCTTAACATATATGTGTCCACTGAGTTGGTCAATGCAGGGAGAATGTACAAAATCGTATAGTGAATTCCAAGACAGCGGAGGTGGTTATTTGGTGTTCACGGTGCAAAGTGAACTGATCGTTGATTATCATGAAGATAGCTTTTAACCATTAAAAGTACCTGGAGCTAGTCAGTTACAAACATAAATAAAGGCTAATGTTGAAAATAAATCATGCTTGTATTTAACTAGATATGCTCAAGAGAGAGGAAAAGTATTACAAATCTGTGCTCTGAATTTTTGCCTTCTTTCTGTGCAACTTTTTACTATGAAACTGTTCGTTGAAAATAAAAAATTGTGACACTTATTTATCCATTACTTTGTGGAATAAAAATCCTCTATTTGATTGTGTTTCTTGCTTTCATCTACCAGGCAAAGCATGAAAAGATTTCATACATATCATGTCAGTATCTACTAGAGCACATGCTTCCTTGCAACATACTTCAGTTTGCGTAGAAACGCAGGAATAAACGAAACACTCTAAGTCCATCAGTGTTATTATCAGGACAATTTTTTTTCTTTAATTGATGTGAAATTATATGGGCTTGTTAAACGTGATAATTTTTATTTAAATAAATTTCTTTCAGCTATGGGATTAATAATATGAAAGATGTTTTGGGTCCCTCCAGTGCAGTACCTGCCAAGTTTCCTACCAACTTGGCATAATTACATACTGAGTCACTAACAAACCATGTAACTAATAATAATTGGTTTTTATTAGCCAGGAACTTAAACAAGGTGAAACAAATTGAGTAGCAATGTTAAAATTAGATTCAACCAATTTCATTGCTTCAAGACCATACCATACTTTATGAGGTAGCGTTGTATAAATCCTAAAATAAATAATAAATTACCACAATTACTGGATACTAGAGGTGAACTGATTTATTAATGTGTATTTTCAACATGGTATTTTCAACAATGATAACACTGCACTGATGTTTGAAATACTGCCAGGACATATTGCATTGCAAATGGGACAATGCAGTGAATCAGTAGCACTTGAAATCTATGTAGCATCGTACACATTAATTGAAATTGAGGCAGGGAAAAAAAAACAACTGAAATGCTTGATGTCTTACAAAAAGTATTAAAGATCCACACACTGTTTTTTATTTTTCTATTATTAATATCCTATTATGCATCTGTTACACATTGGTTGTCAGGCTGGTTCTCCTTCATGTCAAAAGAGACCACCACTCTCAATAGTAACACTCAGACTCCAGTTTTAGTTACATATGGCTATTTAAAATGATTAATAAATCATATGTTGGACATTTATATTGTTGTTTTTGGGGGTTTGGGGGGGTTGGGGGTTGGGGGGGTTTTTAGACCAAGAGAGCTTATAGGATGACCTGTACATCCATTAGCACAAATTTGTTACTGCTGCTACTTGTCCTAAGTAACTTGTCCACTTGTTCATCTTAATATATTGTGAAAATGCTTAGACATCAGCCACCACAGAATCAATTTGGACATCCTGTTATCTCTGCTTCACCTGAATGGATGTTCATATCAACATGGGTTTCCATGAAAAGACTTTGATGGCACCATTTTGCAATCTGACATTGGGGGTTTTCATCAGAGGACTAATTACGATGTTCAGTTGGTCCTGAATGATAATGGTACTGATCTGACATCAAAAATGCTACTCAATGAATATAATTGAAAATCTTGTCAGTAATTCTCCTGACTGGATGGTAATTTGATCATGTGGCTTTCACTGAAGGTTTTCTGATGGTGTCCAGTTTGTCCTAAAGGTAAATGGTGTAGTGCTGATTGTAAAGCTAATATGGCTGCCACAGTGGTCAATCACTATCTTGTCATTCATTAATACCAGAGGCTCAACAGTTAAAATGAAGCAGTGGTCTTAAATTGATTTCTGCATCAGTGACTTCAAGGGACACTTATTAGATAAACCTGTAGGTATCATACTGTATGAAGCATAGTTTGTAGATTTAGCATAAAAACCCACAGAAGTAACTTCTGACGTTAAACATGGAGTTGGCATATAATATACTGTTATTAAACATGGAGTTGGCAAAAAAATGTACTGTTATTTTAACCTTGGGGTGGGCATATAATGTACTGTTATTAAACTTGCAGTGGGCATATAATGTGTTATTCAAGGTTCGCTCTTTAGAAATTGGCATGTAGTCCACTCTTAGCTCATGAACTAAATGGGATAGACAACAAAATATTGGTAAGTCCTCAGTTAAATTTTGATCTGTAATTGATTTTCCTTTCATAAACATTAGCAAAAGAAAAGTGAATTATAAACACAGTTCATTTGTCAGTGTTCGGCATCATAGAGTTATAACCTATGATTATCGGGGCTCCAGGTGGTCTAAAGCACTCACCGTTATGGATCAGTGCTGTCTCACCCCTGTCAGCTTGGGTTCGAGTCTTGGGCTCGGCCAATGCGGGTATGTGAGAAAGCTTGCCAGTAGCTTCTCGTGGGTTGGTGGTTCTTTCCGGAGTTTTCATGGGTTCTTCCTCCATCATTTATACTGACGACCACGTATAGCCTATCTTGTGTTGAAAAATGGCATTAAACCCTACAACAACAACAACAACCTTTGATTATCAGACCAGCCTATTTTTATTTCTGCATAAAAAGTCCCTTAATTATTATTAGAATTTGGTCAAATATTGAAGGCAGCATGATGTTGATGAGATCCACAAGAGCATGAGATATTGATTCCTAGAATTTACTTGCTAGCATTAACTTGATTATATCTATTTTTTATTTACAGTGCAAATATTAAATGCACCCCCAGTGCAGTACATAAAAATGGCTCTATAGGCAACCAGCATCCTGTTGGAGACTGCATCTTGTGTTCTTAGAATCTGTTTTTATTCCAATCCAGTTATCAGAGATTCTGTTACAGCTTACAGGCCATAATGTTTATTTAATATATTGAATTATTTTTCAGCCTCATCTAGACACGTGTCGTTTTGATTCCATCCAGTGTCCAAACCAATGCTCTGCCCTCCTGTCCCATCTCAGTCTGGATGATCATTTGGAGTTCTCATGCCCACGCAGAATTGTCATCTGCGAGTTCTGTAATCAAGAGTTCCCTGCAGATCAGATGGAATTGGTATTCATCTTGATATTTTGGTAGGGTAATTGGGAATAGGGTTTTGCAGATGATTTTGAAAATAAAATTAATTTACTTGGGAACAGAATATTGTACATTTGAAGGGGTAAAATTGGAAATACTGATTTTGAAATATTTCTCATTAAAAGTTGGCCCTATTTTTGATTCCTGAGGAATTCTTAAAAAATATTTATCGGAGCAAGCACCTCAATGTAGATAGTTTCATCCTGAGGCATGTTGTGTGTCTCGAAAATTTATTTACATAAATAAAACTAGCACATTTTTACATTGCCAGGTTAAGATTAAAAGTTTATTTGGATTGAAACCAATAATTAAAATTCTTCATGAATCTGTGTTATATTTATCTCTGGTGGTCATAAACTAGAACTTGTTCGTATACTTGTCGGATGGTCTGTTGTTCTTTATCCATACATTAGCACAAGCACAAGATGGCTGTCACTGCCCCTCCATGAATTATTGCCATGGAATTTTACACACACATTCATCCCAAGGTCTTGTTTCCCCCCCTCAAATAATGCCACTCGGACGGCCAATATGGCTGCTATGGTGGTGATCATGAAAATACTGCATTAGTTTCACTTGAATGATTGGGGTTGTCAGCATGGATTTTTACCAAAGGTTCTTATGATGTCTAGTTGCTTCTAAATAAAAATGGTGCCATTCTGACATCCAATATGGTAGCCATGGTAGCCATCGTAAATTCTAGTTATTGCTACTTCTCCTAAATGGAAAGTCTTATCAACATGGTACTTTTACCAGAGGGCTTCGTGCAGTATCTGGTTGGTCCAGAATGAAATGGTGCTGAGCTTAAATCCATTATTGCCACCGTGGCAGCCATCTTCAAAAGCTTGTTATTGCTCAAGAATAAAGAAATAGTTTCAATGCAGAATAAAGTTGAAAAAAGAAGAAATGGTCTTACATTGGATTCCTGTCATTATTTTTGTCCAGTAGAGCATCAGTTTCCTTGAGGGACTCTTGTTTGCAAGTAATTGTGGATACAGATTTTCACCAGTCATCAGTTGGTTCAGCTCAGTATAACCAAGAATACTTTCAATAAATGACCATAGCCAACATGCCAGATCCTAGACAAAGCATTGCTCAAAAACTTGAATCAAAATAATAACAAACTGTTGTTGCTGCCACCAAAAACTGTAATATCTTGATTCACACTAACATGGGTTCAGTAATAATAACTGGGTAAAAAACAAAATTTACAGAATAAAATAAATTGTGCCTCATTTTACCTAAGCTACATTCTGTACAGTCTAACCTGAGTTAACGTTGTAAATGTTGACATTCATTTTCATTAGCAGCATGCCGGGAACTGTCAATATGAGATAGTGTGGTGTGAGAACAAGTGTGGAGCCAAGTTGGAGAGGCGTTTCCTTGACAACCACATGAGGAATGAATGTCACAAAAGAACTATAACATGCCAGTATTGTTTGAGAGAATTTGTTCATGAAACTCTTCAGGTAAAATATGCATCACAATGATCTCACCTTTCAGTGCAATTTCAAGTTCAGAATAATGTTTCCTGTTAATTGATAGCATGACTATCTTTGGTATCGTGATATTTTTAAAAATTATAATTTATAAACAGATATACAGATAACCTTTATAAAATGTAATCATCAAGCTTAAATTATTGCTTGGGTTACAATTTAGGAAATATTTGATTTGAAATAAAGGCTTCATTTTCAATATCAAAAAGGATTTTGAAATACTAAAATGTTTCCTTGGTAAATGATATTACGTAAAACATGACATTTACATCAAGTCTTACAGCTTAATACATATATAAATACAGAATCCATATGTACCAAGCTTAGATTGTTAAATCTTTTCATTTTCCTAGGGACTTTAAGGAATGAAAATTTTCTCAATACAAGGGAGGCAACTCTTAAAAGTTGAACAGTGAGTTTATAGTTGCTGTTCTTTATTTTAGGCACATCTGTATCAGTGTCCACGCTTCCCTGTGATGTGCCCAAATCGTTGTGATCCTTCCAAAATCCCACGGGAGGAGGTGGATCTTCATGTACAGGAGCTCTGTCCTTCAGCCACAGTGTCTTGTCCATTTAAGCATGCTGGCTGTAAATACAAGGTACCATAGGGCATTTGCTTTCATTATTGATTATATTCTTAAACTATATGTAACCCATTTTATCAGATAGTCATTTTATTTTCTTCCATTAATTTAACAGTGTCAGAATCGCACATGATTTCTCAATACTGCATTACTTCAAACCAATGATAAGAATTCTTGTTTTCAATGTTGTAACATTAAATAATCCCCTAGTGTGATGCTTGAATGATACACTCTAAAATAAAGAGCATTACTGTTAGTGACACACTCAAGTCTCGTAAAAAGACATTTGCTGTGAAAGGTAAGCTCCTCTTTTTCTCAAAATATTGTATAGGTAGATGAAATCGGGTTCATTTTTTAATCATTTCTATATATGAAATGAGAATTTAATAAATAAGTTGCTATATTTGAATGGGAAAATGTGGACAAGTTTTATCACAGTGATACTGCTCAGAACAAAAACTGGTTCATACTTTCACATATAAATGGAGTAATCTGTGTGTGTGTGTATGTATGTGTATATATATATATATATATATATATATATATATATATATATATATATATATAGACACACACACACACACTTAAAGCAGCTTAGAGAATTTGAATATGAAATACATTGCAGTTCACGATTTATCAAAACCCCATGCTTCATGGTAGGGGACTTAATCCCCTCTACATTTGCTCTGCTATAACGTTCCTTGGTGGAGGAATAAATGCATACAAATCACCACTGTAACTTCACTTTAGAGGGACTGGTAAACAGTACTGATTGACATTTGAAAAATCAGTGAATGAAAACCACCCATGGAAATACTGAGACATCAAAAAGATACAACCAGATACCATTTGAAGAATAAGTCATCTTTTTCTTTCGATTATATATTTGGACAATAAAAAAATAATTTCAAAAGTCTTGTATATTCATTACATGTATACTTAGAAAAGATTGATTGACTTCTATTATTAATCCAGTTTGTGAGGCATTAATATAATATTATCTAAAATTTTATTTTGCATTTTGTATCATACATTATCTTCATTAGAACTAGAGAATGTTTGTAATTAACTGATTGATCATGTATTTTGTCCGTATTAAAAAGTAAGAAAATTGCATGTGAATAGATAATGATATAAATTGGTGCCTTGCTCTCTTTCACTCTGAACCTCTTTTGAGCATGCTTGCAGGTGTTATAAACAGTAAAACCATGCCTATATTATCAAGACAACATCCACTTCACTGTGGTCATCAGATGTGGTTCTGCAAGAAAGCATGGTGTGCAGAGCTATTCTCCACAAGATGTCACAGCAACACCATCATGATGCACAGGGAGGTTGTGGAGGGTTTTTTTCTTATCCTCTCCACTCTGTCTCCACCACAACCATGAAGCATGGTGTTTCAAAAAATCATGTGAGCTGTACTGTAATTATGCATGAAACATTAGTGAAACTTTTGAACCTACTTTTTATTCAACAGTTATAATTAATTATGTTTTAGATTGGTTTGGGCTGGTGGGTGGGGTTGGGGCCGGGTACCCTCAAATATATGGTTCTCATATAATGGTATTCTGATTGCTTTTTTTCCATGAGGGGTATGTAATGTGTGAGTAGAATATGAAGAAATATTAACACATTATTGGGTACAAGTCCATTCAACAAGTTATTCAGTGTGATGACATCTCATTTTGCTCATTCACTCTTGTATTCCTTTTGAGAAAATCTTACTTTGCTCATTCACTCTTCTATTACTTTGATATCTCATTTTGCTCATGGATTCTAGTATTCCTTTGATGACATTTCATTTTGCTCATGTACTCTTGTATTCCTTTGATGACATCTCATTGTGCTCATGTACTCTAGTATTCCTTTGATGACATCTCATTTTGCTCATGCACTATTCCTTTGATGACATCTCATTATGCTCATGCACTCTTATATTCCTTTGATGACATCTCATTATGCTCATGCACTCTTATATTCCTTTGATGACATCTCATTTTGCTCATGTTCTCTTGTATTTCTTTGATGACATCTCATTTTGCTCATGCACTCTTGTATTCCTTTGATGACATCTCATTTTGCTCATGTACTCTTGTATTCCTTTGAGGGCTGTTCCATGAAACATACCTGGGACTTGTGAAGGCACATTTAATGTGGGGTACTCACCAATAGGTGCAATTTAGAATTTTCTTATCATTTTAATATAAAATCCCTGAAATCAAAGTACCCTGGCATAATATATTTAAAACACTACCATACCTGGGTACTATATATGTTTAAATGGAAATGCCCTGATGACATCTCATTTTGCTCATTCACTCTTGTATTCCTTTGAGAACATCTCATTTTGCTCATGCACTCTTGTATTCCTTTGACTACATCTGATTTTGCTCATGCACTCTTGTATTCCTTTGATGACATCACATTTTGCTATTGCACTCTGTATTCCTTTGATGACATCTCATTTTGCTATTGCACTCTATCCCTTTGAGAACATCTCATTTTGCTGTTGCACTCTGTATCCCTTTGAGAACATCTCATTTTGCTATTGCACTCTGTATTCCTTTGGTAACGTGTTTTTGAGTAATAAGTAATAAATCGTGAATTATTAATGACTAGAAAACCTGTCTGTTGCTGACAGATACTTACTCTGTGTGATGAGTTCAACAGCATTTGATTTCGGATGCCAGAGTTACATGAAACGTGTATTCAACAGAATAAAACTCGAAAACACTTTAAAGCAGTGGTAGATACCATACTAAGTGTTCAGACTTTAAGATGGTACTGTTTGTAGTAAAAATTTGGTAAGAAAAGCATATGTGCTTATTATCAAGTATTGTTTGTTAAATCATCGTTTTTAACTTGAAATCTGTAACTTTATCTTGGAATAATGGATCAGCACTGACACATTGGTGTTTTTTGTTGTCCGCTTTATCATGCAATATATGATAACACCTTGTAGTGTGATAGTGATAGTGTGATTCACACATGAGACGGGAGTTATTTAAGCAACTCGTGTGACTTCTCAGGTTTTATGTAGGTGTGTTATAAAAATATTAGAAAGCTATTAAAGTTCTTGAAAAATGCAGTTTCAACAAGTAAATGAGCTCCAGTTTCTCAACAGTTCTGTTGTGTTTATTTCAGTGCCCCAGATTCAGTATGGAACGCCATGTTGAGGACAGTATAAAGTATCACCTTCAGATTATGTGTGACCTTGCGAAAAATCAGCAAACACAAATCACTCAGCTGTGCAATGCCCTCTACTCAGTCACTCAAGTTACAGATGGAACATTTGTGTGGAAAATCACAGACTACAAACAGAAGTTGATTGAATCTATGTACAAAAGTACTGAAATAGTCAGTGAACCATTCTATACATCCAGATTTGGGTACAAAATGGCTGCCTCAGTCTTTCTTAATGGAAATGGGTCAGGTGAAGGAAAATACCTGTCAGTGTACATAAAACTGTTATCAGGAGAGTATGATAACATCTTAAACTGGCCGTTCACACTGCCAATTTCCTTCGCAGTTTTTGACCAGAATTCAGATCTGGATCAGAGGGCAAATATATCAGAGAGTTTTGTGCCAGATCCAACATGGACACATTTTCAGAAGCCCAGCAAGGACAAGGACCAGCTTGGGTTTGGTTACCCAAAGTTCATCTCACATGAAATCCTAAAAACCAGAAATTACATCAAAGATGATTCCATAATTCTGAAGGTAAAAGTGGACACTTCAAACTTCATCAAACCATGACTTTCCAAGACAGTTGCAACTATTCTTCACTGGAACTATATTGTGGAAAATATGTCTCATAGTGATTCTATATTAAAAACAAAATTTGAAAATTAAACAAAATTAGTAAAGATCATAAGCTATTCAGTAAAAAGGGTATATTTTACTCTATTTCATCAGAGTTTTGAATTTATTAGCTTTCATTGCTCTCTAAATTCATAGACTAATTACTGTAGTACCACTCATTTTCACTGGGTACCAATTTTCATGGATTTCATTGTTGCCCAGAACCTAGAATTGAAGAATACAACAAAAGTTAGCCACATAATATAAAGAAGCCCCTCCCCCCCCCAATTTTATTACTGTGTTTCATTCCTAGAGATCAACAAAACTGTTTGATAAATCAACATTATTTCTGTAATCTGGTTAAAAATATTGAGCATTGAGCAAGGGGCAGCTGATCATGTGCTTGGTTCACACATGTCTCTTTTGTTTTCACCCTTATCTAAAAAAAGAATTATAAAACATTTTATATTGTTTCAGTGCATTTATATCAGTATGGTATCCTGTAGCTGTAATTCCCACTCACTGTTTTAAGCTGATACTTTGTGACAAAAGTAAGGATAGAGAGAAATGAGAAAAAGGTATTCAAACATTTATTCTTCAGAATGAAAGAAAGTATAGGAAATGATACTATAAATGGAAATTCGATTTTATAGTTGATTCTTCATTCAAGTGAAGCTGTTGTCAAAAATTTCAGTCCTCAAGAAAGCATGTCGCATTTTATCCATGCATGATTACTCCCAATGAAGAACAGAATTATGAATACTCAACTATTACTTGAAGCGCAATAACTAATGAAACACTGTGTCTTACTCTGATTACCACAAGTATTGAAGCTTCATTGAATTGAGGGCAGAACTCAAGTTGGCTGTTAAAAAAAATGTATGTTTGGTAAATAATCCTAAAATTGTTGATTTAAACAAGTCTAATATTCTCAAGTCTGTGCATAATTATGTCCATTCTTTCACATTTTTTCATGCAATCATCCATGCAAGATCAATTGGCTATATTGGTGATGTTTTAAGTAAACTCTAGGCCTAGTGGTTGAAGTTCGTATATGAGGCAGACTCAAGCAAAGGAGTGATTCCGTTGTTTTTGTCAGTTTTGTTAGCATCTTCGCACATTGATGGGCTCTGAACACAACAGATGTTAACACTGATTGCTAATTGCATTGAGCAAGGGGCAGCTGGTGCTTGGAAGAGATCATACACATGTACTTAAGTAATTTATTAGTAGGTTTGTGTTGTTGGCAATGTCGGCTTCCATTGTTGTTGAGCTTAAGTGTTTTATCTTGACAGGTGGTAGTACTGTTTTAATATGTGTGACTGTTGTTTGGTGACCACATGTTTTTGTTCCTTTTGCATTCTCTATTTGAGGCATTTATTGAGGTTAATCCATGAATTTAAATAACCTAAAAATCTGCAAACTTGGACTTGCAAACAATGAATTCAAGTATCCATAGAGATGTCTGTTTTATTCTTCAAAACTATGAAAATTGAGTTCCACAAAAATATATGATACTACAGTATATTCACTATTAATGAGATAGCCCAATTTCTCTACAATACCATGTCTGTGTAATAGCTGAGACACAAGTTCATATTCTCTACAATACCATGTCTGTGTAATAGCTGAGACACAAGTTCATATTCTCTACAGTACTGTGTCTGTGTAATAGATTGGACATAGGTTCTCGTTACATAGTCTTTAGTTACTTACAATGAAGGCATTTTAATTCACATCTTCAATTCCTTATCATTTTTGTTCCATATATTTAAACACACATGACAAACTTTGGGTATATGAAAAAATCACAAGTGAACACACATGGATGGAAAAGTATGCATACATGTATTCATGTTTAAATATTGCATTAAAATTATGTGCATGATCATTATGTTTAAAATTGAAATTAGTGTATACAGTCAAACCAATCCTAATGTTCACCTTTGCTCAAAGGTCAGCTCCTCGTTAAGGCCAATCAAGTTTCCTATATAAATGTCCTGTACTGGTTACCTGCTTTTTAGGTCAGTAGACAGGTGTTTCTGGACGGAACAATGGTTTCTACCTGCCTTGAGCTGTCACTGCCACATATCTACAGTGACCACTCAGTCTATGCAAATGAAATTGTTAGATCAAGGAATATCATGTGAAACGATGTGCAGACATTTCTTGTCTTGTTTCTACTATCTACGCCAATCATGCTGACAGTGTAATGCAAAGTCGTTAATATGTCCGATTTGAAAGCAAGGCAGTTTTTATCATTTAGGGTAGATGGTTGAACAATTTGTTTGCTGGATGGTGGGAAATGTAGTTGTGTTATCACAGCAGAAATGGAAGTAGTCTTTGGTGCCAGTATGACAGGTGCAGACAGGTGACAGGTGCAGTTCAATATCATGACCTATTTGCCTGTAAATTAAAACTTTCTCTTTTCTTAAGAAAAAGGTTCATGCTTATAAAGGCACATGAACTTTCAGTTCATGGGTCACAATACCTATATATGGCTTCTTTTGATTTCCTATTTATCACAGGCTTCTCATATGAGTTGACTGTCTTTTGATTGCAGTTAGTTGAACAACAGGCTAATTTGGATATTATTTTTAATGCATGAATGGCTGATTCCAAATCTAACTTGTACAAACTGGCAGACCAGAGAGTCAGTCCTTTGTTTTACAGTCCTATATAAGCTGTCAATCAGTAGTGAAATTGTTGTTTTGTCATGGTGCCCAGGTCTTACAAAGATTGGTATTATTTTCAGTCGGTGAGGATTTAATTTATAAGATGGATTAATGTGAGCAGGATACAGTAATTTTGTGTGGAACCTAAACTTGGAAGAGGACTACATAGACACAAAATAATAATAACAATATTTGTTGCATGGTGTTTGTTTTAAAAGTTAACCTGTGTAAAGAGGTAACTTGTGTACAAATGACAGTTTTCCCATGAGTGGCCACTATTGACAGGTTTCCCATGAGTGTCCGCTATTGACAGGTGTGACAGGACCTTACAGTCTATTTATTTAACTTGTTCAGAAGCATGTAAGTATTTTGCTGTTAGAAAAAGATATTAGTAACTGTTTCTTTGAATTTTGTTCTAGTTTTTGTTTGTGGGAGACCAAAAAATACAATGCATAAGAATATTTGGAGCACAAGTTTGAGTTATAAACAAGGTTTTCAGAGTGTACCAAATAACCTGTTGTATTAAGAATGAAAAAAGTACTTAAAAATGTGTTAGCTCTTTCAGAGTGTGCAGACAAAATGGTTGTGATTCCCTTCTATTCAAATGCAAATTCAATACTCTTGGATGTGTTTCCATTTTTGTAGAAAGAGCTAAAGTGCAGGGATAATTAGTTGTTTTGGAAATCTATAATCTACACATAATTAGCATAGGTTTTCATTTCATTATTATTTATTCCTTATTAAACAATAGTGCTAAAGTGATGAGTGAATTATTGCATATAAGTGTGGATATTATCGATGTTTAACCTTATGTAAAGGTTTAATATAGATGTGTAGTATATGTATGCTTTGTGTATACCTATATGACAGCCTGCAAAGATTACCTACTCGTAATCAATTGTGAACTAGATGCCTGCAAAACACAGCCTGATATATAACATGGCAAACCCATTTAGTTTCACCTGTTGAATATCCAATTGGTATGGTGTATGGCAAATGAATTACATGCATAAGGAAGTCTTTTTTTTAAAAATTTCTTATTAGAATATTATCATAGTTTTGAAAGTTGAATATTTAAAACACAACAGCTTAGATATGCAATATCAGACAAGCATACCGTTTGCAGTACTCGGTATTTAGGAAGAGTAAACAACACAAATCTGTAAGCAGTGGGAGCTAGTTTAGCATTTTCCTCATTGCTCTTAGATGGAGAAATACACAATGATTTATTTTATATTGATTTGTGACTTGCCAGTTTTGTTTACTTTATTGGTGCTCTTTTTCTTTTCAACATTAGTTTTGTAGGCATTAATATTCTACAAGATACATCATGTGTTTACCAGAATGATTTATGTACACTGCTATTCCTGGGTTTTTATGCAATTTACTTTGAGAGTTTTGGAACATTTACCTTTTGTTGGCACTATTGTGCAGAGGTGCCAATAAACTCAACATATATACGTACAGTACCTACATATCTACCTACATACATACATGACATACATGCTCTGTTTTGTTTACCTGAAGGTAGCTCTGTTGATACAACAGCTGCTGGATACATTAAGTGGTCCTTACATTTTATTATTAGTGTATACAGTAAACCATCCAGTATCCAGATTTTTCGCTCATTTGGATTAGTGGTGTGACCCCAGGACCAACAATTATTTCTTTATATTAATACAGAGGTGCCAAATGTTCTGATTTTGATGTTTGTTTGTTTTTTTACCTCATTATGCAATTGAAGTTGACCCCCATATGCCATTCAGCTAAGGTGATCAATTCTGTGACTTTTAGGTCAAAATCTTGGTCAAAGAAAATCTGCATTACGAGTTTGGTTTAAATTTTTTCAATTGCTTATATTTTCCTAAACCCCCTGATAGAATTTCTTCATACTTTGGATGTTAATCATGAAACTAAGACTATAAATACTTTGACATACTGTATCATCCTTTCACCTTTGGGGTTAAGGTCACATCTTTTACAACAGTGCATTGATTTTGGTTTTGACACACAGGCCCAGACCATTCATGTGTTGTATATCATCACAGGTCTTTGTATACAAAATCTTGCACGTTCATCAGCACTTTAAAGGCTCATTAAGTTTGGCCATATCACTGGATGCAATTTCAGTATTGCGTACCTGGAAATGTGCATGTCATCTAATTAATAAAGCACTCTTTATCACATCAAAGATTTTATTTTTGAAAAATTTAACATTAGAGAGTAGCACTATTTAAATGTACATGTTAATTTTGTAAATTTGGACAAGGTGATAGACCATCAGTTAACCTTGCCACCTAAAAAAAAATAGCTAGTCGGACAAACTTGACCCCATATATATTCACTTATGAGTCCAACTGCAAACTGCACAGACCCAGATCTGCTGTTGCATAATGTGCCGGCAGATCTGGGTCTGTGCAGTTTGTTTGGAGCAATCAGTAGAACAAACAGCATAGACCATGATCTGGAGGCGCATTATGCTATGGCAGATCAGGATTTTTTTTGGCAGTTTGACTCACCTTATAGGTGAGTACATACAGTATGTAATAAATCAAACCTAATCCAGTTTTAGATTAGGCAACAGTACAGTGGTGTGTTGAGGAATAATGTTTTTCATTTGTCATGCTTGTTACCTCTAATTTTTTTTTATGTGTTCCAGACCTAGAAAATAGAGAAAATAATATGAACTCTCAAATATTCTGGTATAAAGCAATTCTACTCAATCAGATTTCTTATAATAATGATTCCTACCTTTAGTCTTGTTTCATCTGGAACCAAAATAGTTGGTCTTGGTTTTGCAGGCAACTGGTTTGTATTTGTACATAGAACTGAAACCAGATGTGTGCATCTAGTCATAAGGGATATCTTTAAACTCTGTCAAGGTTTTTTTAGAACAGAAGAGAATTGGAGGCAACGAGTTATCTCGGAATTTTAGAAATGTGTGCAAGTTTTTAAAGAAAGTAAGATATTAGCTTGTTTCATGGGTGTGAGGTATATCAAATACCATTCAGAGATTGACAAAGGCAATTTTGTGACTTTGCTTGGCTTTATTCCATAAAATTTTATATATGTGATATTCTTTTTGGAAGACAAGTCATAATTCTGATTTTCAACCACTGTACAATATGCTATAAAGTTCCATGCTATGTTGTGAATTAAATTCAAGCTAAAAAGGCTCACATATGGCAAGGGAGGTAACTACTGATACATTGCACTTTATTGAGTAGTGTGCTTGTTCAGTCTTTTACTACCGCATATAAAATTGCATCCACATTGTACCAATGTTTATTTCTAATCACAAGCTTTTACAATTGGTTATATATATATATATATATATGTCAACTTGATATAGTGCAGCATGATGTTTTTAATTGGTCCATTAGTTATTTGAAAATATATGCTACCTGTATAATAAAGCATACTCAGTTGGTAGTCATAGTTATGATCTACTTTGTTTAGATCTACTGGTCATAGTCCAAAAGGGCTTATGAAATGGCCTATTGTCCATCAACTCTCATTCCATCCATTAGTACAAGTTTGCTATTCCTTTTAAACTATTTAGAGGATTGTTATGGAACTTTACACACACTTTCATCCAAGGTTTACATGGTCCTAAAGAAAACTGCCACATGGACTTCAACTATGGCTACCACAATGGCATCTTTAAAACTGTGTTATTGCAGCTTCGCCTGAATTGATGGTCATTTTGAGATAGGTATTACTCAAAGAATGTTACGATGCTTTGTTGGTCATAAGTGAAAATGGTGCCAATTTGACATTCATGTATTTGTACCATGGTAGTCATTTTGAAAAAATGTTATCACTTCTCTTCCTAACAAGAAAAGTCATGTTGACATAGGGTTTTCTTATGTAATGTCTAGTTTGAAGCTGACCATCCTGAAAATCATGTTATCTCTACTCCATCTGCATAGATGGTCATATTGATATTAGGTTTTCATGAAAAGAATTCTTGTGATGTCTGGTTGGTCCTAATGTGAAAATGTTGCCAGTCTGTTGTCTAGTATAGCAGCCATCATGAAAATATTGTTATTTCTATTCCTAAACTGATAGTCATATCAACATGGAGTTTTCACCAGAAGACTTCTCAAGTTGTCTGTCTGGTACTAGATGAAAAGGATGCCAATCTGACATCCATTATAGCAGCTGTAATGAGAATTTTGTTATTGCTACTCCTAAATAGAAAGTCGTATCAAAAGGAGTTTTCACCAGAAGACTTCTTATGATATCTAGTTGGTTGTGAATGGAAATGGTGCAGATCTTACATCCATTATATCTGCTATGGTAGCCATTGTTAACATCTTGTTTCTCCTCATGAATGGATGGTCATATCAACATGGGATATTTACCAAAACAATTTTTTATGCTGTCTAGTTTGCCCTAAATGAAAATGGTGCTGATCTTACATCCATTATGGCCACCACAGTTACCATTTTGAAAATCTTCTTGTTGTTAAAATAATATCAGAAATGGTTTCAACTCCAAGCTAAAAGTAGAAATAGTCTTGTCATCAATTCCTTCCAGTTCTTTTCAGCCAGTAGTATCATTGTCAGTTATTGTGAGGACTTGAGTTTTCATATTGTTTTGATTGCAAAATACAAGGCTGCAGTTCAGTTTCATGAGGATTTTTTGTTATGTTGTATTTAATGCCAGTTTTTTAAAAAATGTTTATATAAATTTAACTGCCAACATTTTTTTTATTATACCTGCCATTTTTTTTTATTCCTGTAGATAAAACATAATGATGTGTTAAAAGTCACAAATGCATGTACTAGATTGTTTATCTATGTGCTTTTAACATTTTACCTTTCACAAAATGGGGGGTAGCTAATTTTTAAATATTGGGACTTAGCTTACGCCTTTTTGAGTTACTTTTTAAATAAATGGTGTCTTTCAATTGACTAAATCATTTTTTGAAGATATATTTTTAAAAAGTTATTAGAAGGTATTGGCGGTTTACTTAAAACATAGCATGCCAACTTTGATGATTTAAAATATTGTCCCATTTTTTGCAGACATATCAAATTCAAATTTATTGAGGTGTTCTTCATTCAGTATCAGGTTTTAGAAAATTTAATATAATAAACTAGAGATCATACTACTGTTGTTTTGTCTTGGAATCAGCTTTACTAATTACGTTAGTTCATGTTGCCCTGTTTTGCTTAATTTACAGATAAATTTTAAAGATGCACCTGAAACATTTGCTGCATTATTTTAGTTTTTCATCTGGAAAATGTTGTGTTGTGATGGCAATATTTAATATGCCCTTTTAAGAAAAGGTAGCATCAGAGCATGCGTCTTTTTGTAAATATAACAGTGGAGACAGTTAAATTTGTGTTGAAATGTTTTCTCTTTTCATAATACTACAGAATATGGTCAGTAATTAAATGTTTGTATTTTATTTGTCAAAACTGTTAGTATGTTGAAGCAAAGTATTTGCTTACAAGTACAAATGGTACTTTCACTTTGATTTTCAATAAACTGGAAACACTATCAACAAGTCTTGTGTATTCTTGCCTTCCTGCTTATGAGGCTTCCTGTCAGATAGCCGTTTCTTCCTTAGCCCTTCTGCTGTCATTGGAGTGGACTTATTTTATTGTCCACATGTTAGGGCCAATATCATGCCTTGAACATACTTTTAATTTATCAATGTCACACAAGAAAAGAAAAGCCTACTGCATTTATCTCAGCCTTTATGGATCATGCAGACATATCTCTATGGTCTGGGAGGAGAAAGATATGAAGTAGTAAGAATATTCGGCAATCTCACCCAGTTTGCCCATCCACCTGTTCTTCAGCAGTTATTTAGGGGGTGCTCACCAGTTATTATGTACTTTTGAGAGAGTGACGTATGTAAGGTGAAGTTGTTTGCATCTAAAACATGCACAGTGGAGAGAATGTTGGCATACCTCTATGCTACTTTGATGTAACATGGCTGACATTTTTTTGGATATTGTACTTTTGGAAATTGTAAATGATCTT
>JAECUM010028938.1:0-47823 GCA_016617855.1 Megalonaias nervosa | reverse complement strand
TATTTGTAACGAACCTGTATCTTAACTTGAAACAGGTTAGAAAATATACTTGTCAGGAGAAGGCCCTCTCTCCCACTCCAGAACGGTCTAACAGTGTTTCCCCCCTCCCCTCCAGTAAAGGAAAATAGGACTTCTAGATTTTAATGACCTTTGACCCCCACCAACCCCTCCATCAGAAAATATTTGCAACGAACCTGTATCTTAACTTGAAACAGGTTAGAAAATATACTTGTCAGGAGAAGACCCTCTCCACTCCATTTGTATTAACCAGGTTTTCTAGATTTTAGACCCCTTCTATTTGTCAGAGAAAAACACCCTCCCCCATTTCAGATATTCTAAAACAGACTATCTTTCGAACTATACATGTTCTCTGCCTGTAGCCCAGACGTAGTCTGGACAGAGACTGCAGTGTTGCGATCGATAATGTACATTGTTCTCTGTCTAAAAATAGACTGCGGTGTTTATGAATGACTGGAACTGTGTTATTTAAAACTGCGTAATAAGAATGTTCTGGAAAGATGATGAAATATTGTGCAATAAGAATCTTCTGGAGAATCAGCACAGGCTATATAAGGCCGCCCAAGTGTTCAGTCTACAGAGAAGTGCTTCGCTGGGAGGATTAAAAGGTAGGTGAATTTTTTTACTTAATAGTAGTATCACACTCCAAGGCAAATAGGTCTGGCTTAAGATTGTCGTATTATTATACATCAAGGAGTTTAGGGAAAATTTTATTTGCCGTATTTTCTGTCATAACTATTTTCATATCTGCTTACCCTTATCGGTAAAATATCTGTTAACATACTGTCAATAATGCGGAACTCGCGTATTAAATCGTCCATATCATATTTTACACCTTGCAAATAAGATCTTATCTGATCAAGTAATTTTTTATAAGTAATACTAGCTACTTTACAAGCATTTTTTTTTCGTCTCAAGCCTGGGTTCGATCTTCTTACATGCCGTTGAAAGAGAGACACCGATACCAGATATAATTAACAGAAAAGGATTTAATGATACCCCACTTGATATTATGCCAGAGGTGGTCATTAGCAGTGGCAAGTATGATATTACTCGAAGCATTCTATTGTAATACCTATAACATTGTTTAACACACCAGAGGTTTTTATCATAAAATTTATAATATTGCATTAGAGCGTCAACATCTTGTTTTGGAATATCTTCTGAAATATGATTGAAATCGATGATTTGTTTTTTCATTATATAATTTTTATACAATATTAAAAACTCTGGCACCAACAATCGAATCGAGAAACTCACGAAATTTATTATTCTTAGGATCAGCTATAAAAATTCCGTATTTGTCATAAACATCTGACGAAGTATCATCATATCGTTTATCTGTTAGTACCTCATTTTTCTTTAACCAAGCATATGAATCAAACGTGTCTGATACTTCAAGTTCATATAAATCTGTTTCATTTACCAAATTACTGTAATAGCTTTCTGTTTCATCAATATACCCTAATACTAAACTCAACTGATCTAATGTGAAATTTTTAAGAACAAGATGTTGTCTGATAATTGCATACGCGACTACGAAATTCGCTAGCATTAATTTTCGTAGTGTGTTTCATTTCAATTTTGATCAGACCAATAGCAGAAGCTACTTTTAACATTAATTTTCCATATGGTTTTGTGAGTATTTTCTCGATTTCATTGCAATAATTTCGTAATGACAATTGTCTAGAGCGCCGGATTGATGGAAATGGAATATCGTCTGCTTCACTTATGTCGTAATAAGAATCAATTTTTTCTTTCAAATCTGTTTGTCTGACTTTATCAAAAAACTTTTCTCTCTCAATATCATTAAGATCACTAATTTCATCGTCAAAATCTTTGATTATTTTTAGAGATCTGTCAACAATAATCGGATCAAATTCTGAGTATTTTTTACGTATCATTGGCATAATTGCGTTTGCGTACACTTTAATAATTAACTCGGTGTCTGGTGTCATACTAACGATTTTAATTAGGGTTTCTTTGTCGTGGTAGTACATACCGAGATACTTAAAAATGTTTCGTTTTTAAAAAATATTATATAATTTCTTGTTTCTTTTTACTCCCACTATTTTAGATTCTGTTAGTCTGTCGAGATTATCATGGCTATCTTCTACAGATTCTTTTATATCATCTCTTTTACCGTACGCTCGTGCTTTTATTAAGTTCGATTTTATTATCAAATCTAAATTTCCAAAATCAAACTCAAGCAATATTTTTTTTAGCAGGTTTCAACTTGTTTATGTTCTTCCAGGCAATCATCAGGATGACAGTAACTTTTTATAATATCAAAGTTTTCTATAGCTTTCAACAGTTGTGGCCCTCTCATATACATAACAAGAATAAAAAATTTTTCTTCATCTGACAATGGAGAATTTATCATTGTAATTGTAAAATTTTTTCTGGTATTTATTACATGTGCTAATAGTGATTCGTCCAAAAAGTATTTTCTAAAGTTAAGAATATAATCATAAAATTCTCTCGCAACGGTTATAATTGGTAGTTCTGACATTATTTTATAGCACTAGATTAAATTTGTTCACAATGATCATATCTGATCATCAAGTGTGTATATTTGAAATGATGTCAGTCCTGGAAATGGATGGTTAGCAGCAAAAACATGAACCCGGAAATATAAGTACTTGTTAACAGTATTTTCTGTCGGAATCGTAAAATATTGTGTTGTTGAAATGTAAGTGTCAGTTGTACTATATAATGTTGTCCAGTCGATATCATCATTTGATCCTTCCAATCGCCAATTATAAATTTGACCAACGCTAGGATTTAATCGACCTCGCAAATGAAATTGCCAAATAGCAACTGCAGTAGGACATTTAATTTTGATCCAAAAATGTTCAACTTCTCCGTTGGTCGTCCATTCGTGTCTATCAGAGAAAGCGTAATAAGGATAATTTTCAGGATAATAAGCTGATGCGCTTACCTCAAACCCAACTCGATTGTCAGTTGCCTTAAAAAGTGTTGGAATATATCCAACATTGTTTTTAGTTCGTTTTATACCACTAGACACACTGTCAACATACGCTTTATTTGTCAGATCATTAGGGCTAACTGGAACATATGTCGTAGTTATTTTTTTGTCTCTCATGTTTATATTACCTGACATTGGTCCACCAGATTTTTTAAAGTATGGGGCAAGTTCTTCTTTTAACTGGCCATAACTAATAGCATCTGAGTCGGACGTTGGCGAAGTTGTCGGTAATCCAGTTATTTTTGAATTTGACATAGACGGATCTCCTGTCATTTTGTCGCCGGCTTTGTGAAGTTTACTGTCGTCAACTGATTTTAGTTGCGCATAACTTAACGCTTGCGCTAAATCTGCTGGCGGATATGAAGTTTCTAAACCTAACACTCGTCGACCTGACATATTAATATTATCCGTAAGTGTCCCACCAGTTTTATCAAGCTTGTTATTATCCATATACTTTAACTGTAAATAACTTACCGCTTGGGTTTGATTTAAGTTTGCTGGTGGGTATCCAGTCTCCAAGCCTACAACCTTTTTTCCCGACATATCTAAATTACCGCTTAAAGTTCCGCCGGCCTTGTCTAACTTGATGTCGTCAACTGATTTAAGTTGTGCATAACTAACAGCTTGTGTAAGTTCAATTCTTGGTGGTGGATACGCCGTTTCTAAACCAAGCACTCGCTGATTTGACATAGACAGGTTTCCTGTCATCGTATCACCAATTTTTTTCAGGTAACCAGATAAATCAATATCGCCGCTTTTAGTTATAATCTCAGGCGAAAAATCTCCTAATTTTGTTCCAAATTTTGTGTAATAGCTCATTATTTATTATTGTCTAACAATTTTTATAATATGTCGATATTAAATTTTGATACAGACAGACATCTTAAACATGTACACAACAACGAGCTTCCAGATTGCCATTATCTTATTGTTGGCCGCACAGGATCAGGTGAAACAAATTTGCTTATGAACTTGCTGCTGGGAGATAATTTTAACTATGATCGAGTTTATATTTATACCATTAATCCACAACAAGACAAATACGAACTACTTAGCGAATACAATAACAAACTTCGTGATGATCTTGAGGCTGGTGAAGATTTTTTTTATTATCAAGCAACCAGAAGAACTTATTCCAGTGAGTGAAATTGACTCTGAGGAGCATAAGATAGTTGTTTTTGATGATATTCCACTAAACAATACGGAGATGAATAAAATAAGATCCTATTTTTCACTGTCGCGTAATAAAAAATGTAATTCTGTTTATTTAGCCCAAGGTTTTTATAACGTTGACAGATTTATTCGGCGAAATATTGGTTGTTTTATATTATTTCCAGGACTGGACAACGTGGACGACAGGAATATTGCAAACGAGCAATGTGGCGACGTAACAAAAGATAAATTTATCGAACTATATCACAAGGCAACGGCAGATAAGTATAACTTTTTCTTGTTTGATAAGCTTACACATGATCCTAAAAAAATGTTTCGCGTTGCATTAAAAATTATCTACAGTAGTTTGATATAAAATGGATAAACGAGCAAAGTACAGAAAACACACAGAAGATTTAAAAAAAAAAACTTGCTCAGTCTCAAGCAGAATTTAAGCAGCGAGTGAAAGAAGCCCGACGTGGGCAAGTAGCTGCCGCAGAAGCAGCAACTATAGCTCTCAAACCAGTTACTGAGGCGTTATTTGGAAAACAACCCGAAACTAGACCGCTATCAGATGAAGAAGATAAAAAACTTCAGGAAAAAGGTTTAGTCGGGCTTGTTAAAGAACAACAAGAAGCTGCTGCTGCAAAAATTATTAGAAGATCTGATGAAAAAAGGTAAAGTTAGCTAGAAACCTTGTAAAACATATTGATGATCCTGCCTCTAGACTAGCTGAACTAAGGCGGCTATTAAGTGATCCACTTGTACTTGAACAAAGATTAGCATAAGTAACACTAGTCGAGTCGATTGAAAGAAAGTTGAGCGATAAAAGTGAAACCGATATATCAATGGAGGAGTGGCGCAAAAAAGAAAAAGCTGAACGAGAAGCTTTTAGAAAAGAGCGTGCATTAGATATCCGAGATATAGAGAAAGATTTGAGGAAAATCTAAAAGATATAAACAGTAAAATAAAAGATTACGAGTATGAATCTTTTAACGAAGAATATAATTTTAAAAATGTAAGGATACGTGATATTCAAAAACCAGGTTATAATGCCGAGGAAAATATTAAAAAATTAACGAAAATTACAGAAAAAACTAAGAAACATCTCGACGATGTAAAACTGGAAAATGAAAACTACAGAAAAAGTATTATGTTATACCGGCACTGGATTATCGCAGATCTTTATATCAAAGCTATCCGTAATATAAAAAATGACAAATATTTTAGTGAACGTAATATTAGTGGTTTGCATACTGAGGCAAAAAAACTAGATGAAATACGTATGAGAGCAGATAAGGTTGTCCCAGACGACATAAAAGATCCTATTGCTAGACAGACTGAGTTAAGTCGGTTGGTTGATAACAGAAAAGAACTTAGTTTAAGAGAATCAGATTTAGTTGCGATGAGACCGATGAAACAAGTAGAAGAAGAACAAGAAAAACAGGAAAGACTAATAATGAAAAAAGAAAAATTAAAAAAAGAAATATTAGAAAAAATACAATTATTAGAATATCATTTTTTTATGGAAGATAATGATATTGAAGATGTTAATAGCATTGATCAATGGACACAAAGTGAATACGATAATCTCATTGAAAAATTAAATAATATTAAAAAAGATGGCTTAGAAGCTTTCAATGAACTTTCTGAAGCTACCACAGAAGTAGATGCTGATAGATTTTATAAACAAGCTAGAGATGGAGTTATTGCCAGTGTTTTTAGAGCTGCTGCCGCTGATTTTCGAAATAATAAACTTAGTAAGTCAAAATGGAAATTTCAAGATGTATTTGATGGTCATGATAAACTTCGTCTCGAAAAAGTCACAGGCTCCGGTGTACAAATATTTACATCAGTATCTGAGATGATAGGTAGATTAATGTTACTGATATTGTCAAAAGAAGCTGGTAATGTTGGTGCTGAAATTGACAATGAAATTCTTGACATACTTGATCATTTGAGATCAGAAAATTTATTAACATCTGACGAATATGAAATTTTACACCGCGATTTAATTTAATCGAGGCGATCTTATATAAGATGTCAGCAACATTATTACTCGACTCATCGCAAACAACAGGTGATAGCGCAAATTTTTCGGTAAATTATATTCCACCAGTACAACTGGATCCTGAAAAACAGTACGAGATCGGTCTAATTTCATGCACGGCATGGCATTCTATGGCCAACGTAAAAACTGGGGTGAATGATGATTTCACATTTATGACGCCATCTGATCAGCAGTTTAAAATATTAAAAATTCCACAAGGAGCTTATAATATCATCGATCTAAATAAAGCAGTGAAAGAATTTATAACAAAAAATAATGTTGCAGCTGATAAATTTGAACTAACACCAAACTATAACACATTAAGAGCTAGAATGACGCTAAAAGATGGTATATTAATCGATTTTACGCCATCAACGAGCGTTGCATCATTAATAGGATTTTTTCATGCAGCTTATGCTGCTCCTGGTCAAACCAGGACGTATG
This sequence comes from Megalonaias nervosa, assembly GCA_016617855.1. Lineage (NCBI taxonomy): Eukaryota > Metazoa > Mollusca > Bivalvia > Unionida > Unionidae > Megalonaias > Megalonaias nervosa. Next base: position 41,170 of record JAECUM010028938.1, on the reverse strand, counting down.
ACGGTGAACTGCCAGTAAATATTACTGACGTAAACACAATACTAATGAATTGTTCTGTTGCATCTGGATCTTACTCAGCTTGGGGCAGTAAAGGACAGACTATCTATAGTTTTTCGCCGAACGTTCCATAGGGCTCACTGATGCAAATTAATCCGCGGCAAGTTATTTATTATCCGCTAAATGTTGAAAATAATATAACACAAATAAATATGCAATTGACAGATCAATCTGGACGGCAGTTGGATTTGAAAAATGAAGTTGTTACTTATTACCTACACCTACGCGCGAAATAAAATTGTACAACCCCTTGATATAATGAAACAGAGAAAAAAATTTTACAGAATAAAAATAGTTGGAGGATTTTTTGGAAATATATTTACGAAAATTATTGAAAATGTTCCAGGAATAGCGCATAAAGTTGCACCAATTGCACTTGACGCGTCAAAAGCTTTCGCAACTGGGGCTGCATCTGCCGCTGGAACTACGGTGGGACAAAAACTGGTAAAAGGCAACACCAGAGGTGTCGCGTCTACATCTGAGATTGTAACGGGGGACTTTAAATATTAAAGCCTCCTTAACTGATTTGGCGTTCGTTAACTAGGGAATGACCTCCCACGGTGTTATTGCCCAGTGTGGACGGATAGATGGAACGTTAACAGATAGCTGAGCAAGGTTATTGAAAGAAATAACAACTACGAGCCCCTTTTCCAGTAAATAAAAATAAATTTAATCAATTAGTACATAACCAAAATTTCACTTTCAACCAATACAACAGATTTACTAAAATAAATGTAATCAATTAATGCATAACCAAAATCTCACTTTCAATTAATACGTGACCAAAATTTCACTTTCAATCCAACGGATTCACATTGATAGAATTTAGTCGCAGTGTTCAATTTACATCATATTACGAGTAGTGGATTTAGAGTAAAATTCTACGCTTGACAGCATCACCTGGCGTTTGTCTCCTCTCGTCTTGTTTCCACGTCTAATGCGTGCGCTTTTGGTCCTCTTTCTGACCCCTGTTTATTCCGACCTCTCTTAGATGCGGATTTCCCCTTGACTCATCGGGTTTTCCTTTACTTATCTTCTCCTTTCCTTTCTCTCTCTCTCTCTCTCGGAGTATAAAGCTGCTTCCTTAAATACGAGAGTATTACGAGAGCTAGTTATGTTTCAACAATTATTTGCATATATATATAAACTCTGTTTGTTCGTATTCAGATTGGCGATTCACACTGCACAAATTCTGACATGATGTGATCTTAACAAATAACGGTCCTTACAAATTCCTGTATTTCGGTAAGATACACGCTATATTTGTACAAATGACCTTAGCTTGAAGTTCATTGCCCTCGCCGCATGGCAATTGATTAGAAATTACCACGTGTTCTCTACAGACACATGCGACCGTATATACCAGCATACATTACTACACGTCTTATTTACATTTGACTAGTCCATTCGTGTTCAATAAGATAAATGTTCAATTACTTATGGCATAATATTCACTAACTCTAGCTACAATAACCAATAACCTGTAAGATCATTTAAGCATTGCGAAGTTATATATAAATATACAATTATCATTAACTCACGACAACAATATCATCCTACACAGGAAATCAATTTATGTAACCATAAAAAATATGACACATCTGCATATTAGGTTAAGTCATAAATCTCTATGAAATACTGCATATTTGAACATTCTTTGGGTTACATCATAAATCCTTATGAAAATACTTCACATTGAATATCTGATTACATGCAATCCGTCAATTCTATCAATAAACTAACTGTAAGATTAAGAATAAATTGCATACAACTCTCATTAACAGAATCCAATGAATTTGAATAATCGAGACATAGCATGAATCGTAAGCATATCAAACACATTTGCATAAACCAAACAAATGAAAATAGAATATTATATTGAAACTAAAATTGCGTACCTTAATGCTGTTCTTTCTTTCTACCCACACAATCGTGTCAAATCTATATAGCCTGTCGTTTTTTCCCAAGACAGCTCTCTGACCTTTCTTCGTTAACGAGGGAAACACAATTCTGTTGTTCCCACGGAGTTAGACCTTTAGTCTTCTCACAAGGCAAGAGTCGAACTGAAGAATTCTGAGCAAGTCGGTACCCTAAATTCTAGTTTCCCAAAGTGTACGCCTTAATTCTTTACTGACCAATCGGAAGTAACTGTTCATAACATTCTGCCCAAATAATCACGTCTTTCATCAGATTTTAACAGCCTAACATATGCTGCAATTAGCTTTCCTTTGAAGATCAATTATTTGACATAAAGTCCTCTCCCGACTGATACGGTTGTAACTCTATGTACGCTGTGTCACTATACCGTACGATGACTCGGTCAATCCTACTGAAGCTTAACGTAGACCCTTTTATGTTTCAGAGATGAAATAAGAGAAATATCAGTGAACTTTCTCAAGACCTTTTGGCTTGACTAAGCTAACTTCACTGTACAATTTATTCACATTAAGTTTCAATAAGTCTTCAAAATTCGCCACATTACAGAGATAAAACAAATTATATCAGAAATCGCCCCAACAGCTAAAACAGGAAACCGGATGACAAAAACAGCAAAAAAACTTTTATCGCCGCGAGGAGAACAAATTATACAAAAATTAATATCTAAGGCAACGGCGTCAATCACATAGTGATTGGTGAATTTTATGTAACCAGAAATAGTATGTCTGTTAAAAATTATCTCGATTTAGCAGAAACTTATGAAGTCGAAAACACAGTAACAGAATTTGAGTATGTTGAGTATCTCGACGAAAATTTGAATGAACCAAATAAGGCCGGTGTCAGAACATTTAATACCAGAGACGAAGATGTATTTCTGCTGCCTCACAAAGCAATGTTAGAAGTACGTGACCAAATTATGACAGTAGCTAATCCACCTGCTAATATCGGAGCAGGCGCAAAAATAGCTCTTATAAATAATGGCTGGTGTTCATTCAAAAGTACCCGATATCAACTAGCTAATCAAACTGTCGAAGATATTTCGAGTCACCTGCAAGTTGCAAGTACAATCTTAAATACTATTTCGTTTTCTGATGATTATTCCAGATCAACTGCAACTAACATGATGTGGTTTAAGGATACTGGGGCTGGAACTGTATCTGGAGAATTTATTTCAAAAGGAGTATTAGAGCATGGAGCTGATGCCGCTGCAGATGTTGTAATTGTAAGAAATTTTCTCATTGCTAATGCTGTCAATTTTGGTATAGACGCACCAGATGCAGCCGCTAACGCAGACGCTACAAGAGTTTCACTTACTGCTGCTTGTAATAATTTGGGTATAACACCACCAGGAGCAGCTGCGGACGGTGTTGCAATGTTAAATATAGTTAACGGTGCAATTAGCGTAAGAAATATACGTTACAATGGAGGTTTTGCTAGGAGAAAAGAACATGCAGCAGGATCACGTCAAATTACAATGATGCTGCCATTAAGTACAATATTTGGATTTTGCAGGGACTATAATAAAGTATTTCGTGGAGTCAAACATACACTTATTTTAGATCAAGCAGAACAAAACGACTGCCTATTTAGGTCAGGCGGAGCCGATGTACAATTTATCATAAACAAACTTGCGCTATGGATGCCACGAATAACACCGTCAATCACTAAAATGACAGAATTAAATAGTATACTCGACAAACACACAAACAGAATTTATTTTCAGCAACATAAAATATATCAAACAGCGGTTCCAAATACCACCGACTACACATGGCGAGTCACAACAACGTCAAGTGAACAACTCCCTCGGCAATTGTTTGTTGTCTTCCAACAGCAAGCGCGACGTGATAACCAACAACAAAATAACGCCATATTTGACCACGCCGCCGATGTTAGACGAATATACGCTAGACTAAATTCAAAACAATATCCAGAACGAGCGATAGAAAGCAATTTTGCAAATGACGCTAATAAAAACGTATCTCGGCCGTTAAGAAACTCCGACAGGGTTTACAAAAAGGTCGGCCGGTATCATTAAAAATAAAACCCAACACCGAAAGTGGTACTTTAACAAAATTAATGTTAACCGAAAACAGGTGAACAGGTACGATCGCAAAAAACCTTTTGTGTTGAATCTGAGTGCCGCACAAATAACAGCGATGGCAAAACATGGCGGTTTCTTTGGGCCGGCATTATCTGTAGCGGTCAGAACGTTAATACCTAAAATTTTGCCAGTACTTGGTACATTAGGATTAGCAGCAGCGTCTGTCGCAGCATCTGGCGCAACGAAAAAGGCTGTCTCCGGAGACGGAATAAAGAAATTTTTTGTCTAAAGATAAATATAATAATGCCACGACGAAAAACGGTAAGAAAGACTAAAAAAAAGACGCGATCGCGAAGAATGAAAGGTGAATTTATAGGACCGTTGCTGGCGGAATTAGCGGGAAGTCTACTACCAGATCTGCTGGGAATCGGCCGAGGACTAACATTACCAGGAACTCAGCCGTGGCTGCGTTAAGTAACTTTGATATACTAGGTAAGTTAGGATCGGTTCCCGGATTCCGTGGAGTCTTATTCTAAAGATGAACTTGCGGCAATTCCGTCATGAGCGAAACCGTCGCCGGGTTGGTGTGTGATAAATATACAAGATTTCAATGACGGATCTGGCACACATTGGGTAGCAGTCTACGGCAATAATTATTTTGACTCATTTGGACTTCCACCAAGTGACGCGATAACAAAATACATGTCCAAGTATAAAATAATAAATTATTCGTCTAATCAAATTCAGCCTGTTGGCACTTCTGCTTGTAGATATTATTGTATAATGTTCATTAAACAGATGAATAAAAGTCCAGATTTTTTAAAGTTTATTTTGCAATTTGATAAACGACCATCTCACGCTAATGATGAGATTGCAATATTATATAATCAAGGAATATAAAATATCAACATACTGTCTCAAGTGCAAAACTAAAACAGAGAATAGCAATGAAACAACAGAAAAAACAAAAAAATAATAGAATAATATTAAGGAGTATTTGTGCAGTCTGCGGAAAAAGAAAAAGTATGTTTTTAAAGAAATCTCAAACGCCGACAACAAAGTTGTCCGGAGCGGGTTGCCCAGGCAAGATTATTTTAGTAGATGATTAATAAATAATGCGATGCGAGTGCCATTGTGATAGAGATCTCTGTCTTGAGCAAAATAAAATTGTTACATACTGTCAACAATGCAACAAGAGAGAAATAATTGGAACAGGTATAGATATACATAAATTAATTGGCAAATTACCAAAACCAAAAGGCGGTTGGACATTGCCAGGCCATAAATATACTGGACCTTATAATCCGCTACACAGACAGTTGGACGAAAACGATAATCCGCTGCCAGGACAAGAGCCTTACAACCAAGTCGATGCAATAGCAATGCGCCACGACATTTGTTATCGTGACCGTAAAGGGGACAAGGCCGGTTGCGATAAAGTAATGTTAGACGAACTTCATGACATGAAACCTGTGAATATGCGAGAGCGATTTGATCGAAGGCTGGTACAAGGTTTTATTGGAGCAAAATATAGACTTGGTCTCGGCAGAGAATTATATGATGATCTGGCGTCTGAGCTACACAAACCTAAAAAAAAAAGTTTACGCGACGTAAGGTTGTCGCAAATGCCGTTGACGATATCTGGGCAATAGATTTAGTTGATGTGTCAAATCTATCTGAATTTAACAATAATAAAAGATATCTTTTTAATGATGTAGATGTTTTTAGCAAATGTGCTTTTAGTGTACCAGTTCCAGATAAGACAGGAACGTCAATAACTGATGCGTTAAAACAGGTCATCATTAGTACAGAAAGAAAACCAAACAGAATCTGGACCGATCATGGAGCAGAATTTTTTAATAAAAGATTTGAGCAGTTTTGGAACAAAATAACATCAAAAAATATGTCACTGGAAATGAAGGTAAAAGTGTTGTCGTCGAGCGATTTAACCGCACACTAAACGAAAAAATACACAAGTATTTGACAGCTAAAAATACAAATAAATACATTGACAATCTACAAAAAATTGTTGATGAATATAATAACACAAAACACCGAACCACCAAAATGTCACCAAACGACGCAATTAAAAATCCGATATTGGCAAATGAAAATATGTGCCGCAGACATAAATTTAAAGTTGATGATAAAGTTAGAATTTCTCTGACGAAAAAAACATTTGAGAAAGGATTTACTCCAAACTGGAGCGAAGAAGTATTTGTTGTTGATAAAGTACTTTTAAGAATACCAGTGACATATGCGTTAAAGGATCTGGCTGGAGAACCTATAACTGGCAGTTTTTATGAACAAGAACTTCAAAAAACTGAGCAAGATATATTCGTTATTGAAAAAGTTATTAGGAAGCGCGGCAACAAAAGTTTAGTCAAATGGCGCGGGTATAGCGATAAGTTTAATAGTTGGGTGCCAACTCGGTCGATCTTGATTGAATAAATACTTGTTCGTATTTCATAAGTACAGATTTACATTTGACCGGTCTACATAAGGAAATTAAATGTAATTTTCTTGTATTATCGACTGGCATCAAATTGAATATTTTAACAAAAATAAAATTGTATTTTATGCTCCTTTGCTGGCCAGTTATCTTTAGACTTAAAAACAGTTTTATAAGTTGCCAAAATATTTGCTGTTCGGCAACGGTAAAATTAAATTTTATTATTATTTGAGCGATATGATATTTAACATTATATCGTCCAGTTGTCGGTTTGCTGTATTTCTTTTATTTTATTTTATTTTTGTCAACGACGGCGTTCCTGTTGTCAACTATCTCATCTTCGGATTCGTTGTTATACAAAATATCATCTTCGCTATAACCAGCAGATTTGTCAGCCCCGACAACGTCGGTGTCACCAGAGATGAAATTGTTGTCGACGACGCTGTCGCTGTCGTTGGCATATATATCAGCAAGTCTCTGCATTAAGTTCATATTATTATAATATATTTTTTATCTAATTATGATAATAATGTCCAGCGAAACGAAATATCATCAGAAAGTTAATATACTAAATTACAATGAACTAGCTGAAGCAGTACAAAAATGTCTGTCGGGCTGTAATACTTCCGTTGACGTTATTGTGATGCAAGGTGATTCTAATAAAATACTTCTAACAGCAGCAGAAAAAAATAAACTTGATAATAGCACGTTTATAACACTAAAATTTGATAAATATGATATTATGATGTTTGCCCATAGTTGCCTTACTAAGACAGAATTAAGAAACATATTTGAAAATAAACCTGTCAAGGGTCAACGTTGAAGTTGCTGTCTTGTTGTCCCGTCAGCTACAAATTTTACTGCAGATGGGGTAATTTTATGATATTTTGCAGCAGCTGTTATTGATTTAAAATTTATTTTTTCTCCAGTTTTAAGGTTTACTGAAATAACTCATTTTGGTTCTTTAAAATTGGAACCATCAGAACGGCTCCTCTTTTAATATTTTCTTTTGGTGTTACTAAATCTAAATTTTCAATGCGATTGTCAGTCTTAATTTTATTAATATGATCGATAACCAAATCATTTGGAAAAGTGCCGCTAAATGTCTCAAACACAAAACGGTGACTGTAATAACCAGCTCTATCAGTTTTAGTTCCACAAGCTGTTATACGTAAATAACCAGAATTATGCAAACTTCCAACAACTTTTTTGTTTATTTATTTCGTATGATACCGCGATCGTTAGCCTCATACAGGTCAAATACTGGATGAGGCTGAAATTCGTCTTGTAAAGACAAATTTTCAATATTATCATCATTAACTGCGCCATTTACTGTATATACTCGCTGTCCTTCTGGTATATCTCCACAAAATAACGTGTAAATAAAATCTTTTCTAAACATTTCGGTCCTATCTGTGTCTTTTCCCTTTACTGAAATTTTAATTCCGGCTGGAGTTGCTTTACCAAAAGGTCGTCCGTACCTGACATGAATAACCGAACCAAGTGCGTTTCCTGCATATAAGTTGTACTCTGGGTGAACGTGATATTCTTCCTGTTCCTCTGCTGTTATATTTTCTGACATTATACCTGTAAGAAATTATATTTCTAATTGAAAAATAAACAGAAAACCAATTGAATATAAAAATATTATATATAATGTTAAAATTGCGAGATATTGCAAAAAGAGCCTATCCGAAAATGTTGAAAAAATTGCTAGTGCATTTTCTGGCTATGATAAAAGTTATAAATTTGATAATCAAAATGTTTTAGCAAATTTTAACTCCACAAATTTATTTCTTCTTTTACAACCTGTTATAGTTCAAGAACTTGCAGTTCACAAAAGTATCAAGCTAATAGTGCAATATCATGGAATTTTATCAAAGTTACGTGCAATCGAAAAAGATGTACTTGATATAAGTTTTGAAAATACAAATTTCGACAGCGAAATTGCCGAGCCATATTTAACAGCTAAATCACGAAAAATATTAACTGGAACAAATATTGCCACGGTTGCCAATGAAATACACCAAGAAATTTGGAAAAAGCTTGAGGAATTTATTTCATCTGGATCAGGTTGGAAATTTGAAATGATAAAAGAAGTTTTATTTCACACAGCAAAATGTAACGTACTTCGCGGTAGTTCTTACGTTGATCTCCCTCAAAAAATTAAAAACAAAAAAGGTTGTATAAATATCAAAAACAGCGACAATGAGTGTTTCCGTTGGGCAATTTTGTCTGCAAGACATCCTCAAGATTGTAACTCCAACCAAGTTGAAAAATATTTGCCGTACAGAAACGAGTTGAATTTTGACGGAATAACTTTTCCAGTGGCAGAAAATCAAATACTAAAATTTGAAAAACAAAATAATATTTCAGTAAATGTTTTTGGACTAGATGATCGAGAAAATGTTTACCCGAGACATATTTCAGAAAATGCTACGCAGTTGACAATAAATTTGTTATTTTATAAAGGACATTATTGCTGGATAAAAAACTTTAACGGGTTAGTTGGCAGACAGTATAATAAGTATCATGGAAAAAATATTTCTGCTACAGATGTTTACAAGGGTTTTCTAAACCTGAAACTTTACAAGAGCATGTTAAATATTGTGTTAACGTTCAAAGAATAGCAATGCCAACAGAGAAAGAAAAAGTATTAAAATTTAAAAATTATAAGGATAAGCTAAGTATCCCATTTGTTATTTATGCAGATTTTGAGTGTCTACTTGTTCCTGTGGCAGGTGTAGAAAATGATCCAAATAAATCGAGTACAAGAAAAATACAACATGTTCCTTGCGGGGTTTCCTACAAAGTAGTTTGTTGTGCTAATGATAATTTTTCAAATCCAGTAAAGTTATATTGTGGCAAATCTGAAAGTCTGGCTGTGTGGTTATTAAAAAATTTAATAGATGATGTTGATAAAATTTTCAACAGATTATCCAAAACAGCTCCAATGAAAATAACATCCAAAGAAGAACTTGATTTTGATAATGCAGTTAATTGTCATATCTGCAAAAAGTTGTTAGTAGACTCTAACGGAGTCCATGATAAAGTGCGAGATCACTGTCATCTAACTGGCAAGTATCGAGGAGCAGCTCATAACAATTGCAATCTAAAATTTCATGCACCAAAATTTATTCCTGTAGTTTTAAATAATTTTCGTGGTTATGATAGTCATATCATTGTAGAAGCTTTTGGCAATGAGGAAATTAAATCTAAGCTAAAACTCGACAATGTAGTAAAATGTATACCAAATAATTTTGAAAAATGTCAGTTACGATTGGCAAATTACGTTTCATTGACAGTCTGCAATTTATGGCAGCTCCGCTAGATGAACTTGTAAAAGGTTGTAACAATTTCAATAATCTAAAAAGTTGTTTTGGTGAAAACTACGTCGATCTGACAAGAAAAAATGTATTTTTCCTTATGAATACCTAGACGACTGGAGCAGATTTGATGAAACTTCTCTGCCTGGCAAAGACAAGTTTTATTCACAGCTAAAGGGTGAAGGTATTTCAGACGACGAGTACAAATATGCACAAGATATTTAGAGTAAATTCGGATGCAGGACATTTCGTGATTATCATGATTTATATTTGAAAACAGATGTGTTATTGTTAGCTGATGTTTTCGAGAGTTTTCGTCGAGTTAGTCATGAAAATTATGGATTAGACCCCTGTTGGTATTATTCTGCACCAGGACTCTCTTGGGATGCTCTGTTAAAAACAAGTAAGATAGAATTGGATCTCTTGACAGATGTTGATATGTTTAATTTTATTGAAAAAGGTATCAGAGGCGGAATTAGCGTTATATAAAAAAAATATGCAGTAGCTAATAATAAATGTCTGGTAAATTACAATAAAAATTTACGGTCAAATTATATTATTTATCTGGATCCTAATAATTTGTATGGTTGGGCAATGTCAGAGCCGATGCCGTGCAGTGGATTTCATTGGATAACTTCAGATCAATTTCTTAGCGAAACAGAAAAAAATCTTCCCAGAAAAATCAATAATGATTTTTCCGATGTCAGTTATTTTGTTGAAATAGATCTCGATTATCCTGAGTCACTGCACAACCCACATAACGATTATCCGTTTTGTGCAGAGTCGATAGTAATAGACTTTAGTTTTTTATCACCTGAACAACAGGCAGTGACAACAGCAAAAAATTCGATTGTTAATAAGCTAGTTCCAAATTTACTCAGTAAACAGAATTACGTTTTGCACTATAGAAACCTAAAACAAGCAGTCGACCACGGCTTAGTCTTAAGGGAAGTTCATCGCGTGTTAAAATTCAAACAATCTCGTTGGATGGCAGATTATATTGATTTAAATACCAAACGTCGCGCAACTTCTACGACTGAATTTGAGAAAAACTTCTTTAAACTTATGAACAATTCCGTATTTGGCAAGACGATGGAGAATATTCGAAAACGCGTAAATATTGAGATTGTAAACGACATAAATCGCAGGAATAAATTAGTTAACGATGACGGTTTTGTCAGTATGAAAATATTTAATGGAAATCTTGTTGCAATACAGCGACGAAAAACAAATTTAAAGTTAAGTAAGCCTATTTACGTTGTTGCGTCGGTATTGGACATATCAAAGTGGTTGATGTACGATTTTCACTACGGATTTGTTAAGAGAGTCTGGCCAGATTCAAACTTATTGTTTACCGATACAGATTCGCTAGTTTATGACATAAAATGTGAGGATGTCTATCAGGATATTTATGACCACCGTGACCTCTTTGATTTATCGGATTATCCAGCAAGTAGTGGATTTCATGATCTAACTAACAAGAAAGTTATTGGTAAATTTAAGGACGAATTTATATTTGTGCCAGTTAAGGAATTTGTCGGACTAAGAAGTAAAATGTACGCAGTAATTTTAGATGACGATAAACTGACAAAAAAAAGCAAAAGGTATTCCTCGTGGGTATGTAAAAAAATGTATGAATTTGATGATTTTAAAGCAGCACTAAACAATAATGTCAGCTTTATTAAAACAAATGTTATTAGATCAAATCATCACAAACTTGAAACAGATACAATTATAAAACGTGGACTAAGTAATTTTGATGACAAACGCTATTGCGAGGACGGGGTTAATACATTAGCTATTGGACATTTTTTGTCTAAACTTTAGAAATAATGTTTGTTTAAAAATTTAACGTTAGCTGATGGAGTTAATAGTAAAGTTAAGGTGTTGATGATTAACGACCAACCACTACGGTTTGAATTTAATGATGAAATTTCAGGTATTTTTTTTAGTAAATTTGACAGAATAAAACTCTCGCTCATTAAATCAGATGACAGCAAATATTTTGATTATCTTGAAAAGTTGAGAGACAATCTCGGACAAAAATATATTAATCTTCATAATCCAATCAGCCAGGAAAACTATACCAAAATAAATATTGACCTAAACCGGTCGAAGGTTTTTGCAAAAGGTTATAAGTATTATGTGAACAGGATAACAATGAGAGAGTTATTTGGATGCCATCGAAAAGTAAGTGGGAAAGTTAAATTTCATTTGTATAAACATGATGACAAATTATTTCTGGTAGCTACTGTAGAAATATTAATTATTGGCGAAGAAGTTCTTTAAGACCTAATAATATTTTTTTCTTGTTAAAATAAAGGACCTAAATTTTCAAGAAAAAATTCACCTACCTTTTACTCCTCCCAGCGAAGCACAACTCTGCAGACTGAACATTTGGGCCGTCTTAGATACTCCGCGCTGATTCTCCAGAAGATTCTTATTGCACAATATTTCATCATCTTTCCAGAAGATTCTTATTGCACAACATTGCATCATCCTTCCAGAACATTCTTATTACGCAGTTTTAAATAACACAGTTCCAGTCATTCATAAACACCGCAGTCTATTTTTAGACAGAGAACAATGTACATTATCGATCGCAACACTGCAGTCTCTGTCCAGACTACGTCTGGGCTACAGGCAGAGAACATGTATAGTTCGAAAGATAGTCTGTTATAGAATATCTGAAATGGGGAAGGGTGTTTTTCTCTGACAAATAGAAGGGGTCTAAAATCTAGAAAACCTGGTTAATACAAATGGAGTGGAGAGGGTCTTCTCCTGACAAGTATATTTTCTAACCTGTTTCAAGTTAAGATAAAGGTTCGTTGCAAATATTTTCTGATGGAGGGGTTGGTGGGGGGTCAAAGGTCATTAAAATCTAGAAGTCCTATTTTCCTTTACTGAAGGGGATGGGGGAAACACTGTTAGACCGTTCTGGAGTGGGAGAGAGGGCCTTCTCCTGACAATTATATTTTCTAACCTGTTTCAAGTTAAGATACAGGTTCGTTACAAATATTTTCTGATGGAGGGGTTGGTGAGGGTCAAAGGTCATTAAAATCTAGAAGTCCTATTTTCCTTTACTACTACCTGTTTGGATTTTGTAAAATTTTTATAGCGTTAGACAGGGTATTAAATCTTTGCTTAAACAAGTCTTATACATCTATAACAATTTTTTTATACCTAGTCTGTTTTGATAACTCTTCAATTTTAGTAGCTCTTTCTGTGATACTCTGACCGACAGCTGTTTATTATTTACTTGTCCTCTCCATGTTTCAAAACATATTGTTTTTTTCTGATTTAAAATTCTGTGTTAACTAACAACAAAATATATTCTCTGTAATGAAACGGATAATTTGCCATTTCTGTTATAAATAGGATTTGTGAACTATAATACTTTTCAGGCTTACCTAATACAGTAATATAATTTTACATTTAAATCGCATAAATTAAAACGGTTATCATTCAAACAACAGATGCAGAACCTTTATTTATATTCTGTCTATTGGCATGTTTCGCTTCGTTTCTCAAAACATTATTCTCCTTTATTTCTTTTCATCCGCCAATTTTTCTTTATTCTTTAACATTTTTGGCTTTTTTCTGTTATTTTTTTTTCTTCTTTCTCATTGCATTTTTTATCGCCTCATATCTGTTGTACTCGGCGACTGTCATGTTAAATTCCTCGTAACTTTTTTCATTTATCACTTATTGTTCTACTCACCATCTCACCAATATTATTCAACTTATTTATAACAGAGGTTACAGTCTCGTCATCTTTTAAACTTACTTGTATACTAACTAGCCTTTGAAAGCTTTTGTAACAAATTCAAGTAATGGTGTAACAAATCCGCTAAAAGACAGACGGATCATAATTTCTCTTCCTATTAACCAGGGTCTACAATATCCATGCCACCTGAATTAGTCGCCATGCTAACCTCTATCCACTTTTAAAACTCGCAGGCTGTATTGTACTTCTTATGTGACACAGCTGTAATGTTCGGTCTCCATTTTCAAATCATTTTTAATCTTTTTTAATCAAATCTAAAATTCCTGTAACAGACTGATGGTTTCGTAGCTAAAGACAGTATCAGATACATTGATGGTTTCGTAGCTAAAGACAGCATTAGATACATTGATGGTACCCGTGCTATTTTTCTCCCATTCATATGTACCAAAAAGACAGCCTCTGTCTTTGCTCTACTTTAGGTTTTGGAATTACATCAGAATTTTTTCAGGATTACTCTCTTTACTTACTTCCTATCATTGCTCATCTTAGCTTCTCTCTCGTTTTATTTACCTTTGCTCTTTTATATTTTTGTGGGGGTGGGGGAGGTGCTGAGATTTTAGTGTCTGAAAACTTCTATGTGATGTACGTCCATTAGCACTCAATTTTGGCTTAGGCTAATTAATTTGACTTGACTGTCTTGTTTTGTACCATCCCTTATGCTCTCAAATAATCAGTTGTAAACTTACTCAACGAAATTAGAATCATCAGCTTATGAGTTCATTCTGCTGGCGAATATACTGACATCTTAGACTTCTTGTTTAAAAGCATTATATAACGAACTGTAAGAGCTGAACGAGCAGCTGAATGGTATAAAGTTAATTATATTGTTGGTTTCACGATCCCTTTATTACTGTCAAATTTAGCTTTAATAACAGCACAACTGAAAATGGATTTGCCAAGCTTTTACCTAATATATATTGTTTACGACTCTATGGTCTTAAACTAAGTAACAGAAAAGGCAAAACCAACAACTTTTAAAACTTAAATAATTTAATTCTCTAACTTATAAAAATTATAATTTAAGAGTAACTTAAAGTATTATGAACTAAATGCAAATTAATCACAAAAGTTCTATCAAGAAGCCAAAAAGGATAGAGTGTTCCTAACGAATTCTGAGTCCTAAAAGTGCTGATGTACCAATATCCTTGAATATGCTGAAGTTCTGTCACAAGTCCAAAAGTGCCAACAGCCTTGAACGTACCAACATTCTTGATATCTCACAATGGCATTGTCCAGAACGTCTTTGAATAGATTCACAATGGTCCCAAAATGTTTCCTTAGTCGTAGGAACTCTTTATAATTCGCATAGCTTAAACAGACAATTCCTCTCAAACAAAATCCAAACATAACGTTAAATACATCTGCAGACTGATATTAAAATAATAACATAAGAATTATAAATCCGAATTAGGGATGAAAAATAACTGCACACTTCTCTCGATTGATCGATACCACAACGACTGTATTTCCCAATATTTATTACGTGATAATCCTCTCATCTCCACGTCCCAATACTCTACACATTACTTAGTTATCCAAGCAGAACTTTCTCCTAACTCGTACACAGGTTTATTGTTAATATTGATGTTAAAGACTGTAACACCTCAATCTGCATTTTCCAAAAGTTACGATATAGCTATACATAACCAACTTTCACATGCACTACGCATCAATAACTGACTGCCACATCTGCTGAAAGATAGATCACACGTATAAAAAATAAAATCCTGATTTATTGGAAGTTTATTACTGTTCACGAGAGATATTATAAAATTTCAAAATTACGTTGGGTAAGACATTCCATTGGTGACTCTTG
The DNA here is from genome assembly GCA_016617855.1 of Megalonaias nervosa. Lineage (NCBI taxonomy): Eukaryota > Metazoa > Mollusca > Bivalvia > Unionida > Unionidae > Megalonaias > Megalonaias nervosa. The sequence goes on along the minus strand of JAECUM010028938.1, from coordinate 25,750 downwards.
GAATAAGGCAAAATAGCGAGAGTTTGGGGGTTGGGGATGACACATTTTAAATCTGTCAAAATCATTAATTCCTTCCAAGTAGTTGCTGCTGATTAGATGATATTCGTGTTTCTGTTTGATTGTTTTTAAATCTGATGTACATTCCACGACAAAGAAACACATTTGTTCAGAATATGTTGTCTTAACTCTTACGTTTTTTAGCCTGTCAATAAATTTAAAGACGTTCGATAGACAAAACAACTTTCTATGAAACGATATGCGGCTGCATGTGCAAAACTCCGGACACCTGCTAATACACGTGAGTGAAATAATATAGATAAATGGCAGTGACCTAAAAATGTCAATGAACAAGTCTGCTAATGTGCAAAGATCATACCGTAAAATCCGGATGCTCTTATGTACTCGCTGACTGATATCCACGGAGACTTGGATAAAATTTGCTAACGCAATTTTCTGGCATATCCTACGATTTTTGGGGTGGTTTGATTGCTTTAATGATTGTCAAATTGCATGGATGATGACCCACATTCCGGAAGACAGTTGTCTGGGATTGGTGAGAGCGAAGTGACTGCTCTGAACTGAGCAGTTGATGAAGACGCCTGATACACAGTGGATGATATTTATATTAACACGAGTATTAATTAATTCGTCAGCTGTTTTAATACATTGAAGAATCGTTTAAATTTAAAAAGGTTTGTGCGAGATGAGTCCCGCGACTGTTGACGGCTGATGAAAAATAGACTCGGATTTAAATCGCCAAACAACTGTTTGCCAAATATGAAAAGGGTGACAAGAGACTTTTATATGAGCTTGTCACAGGTGATGAAACATATATTTTTTGAACAAAGAAGAAAGTAATAAAGCTGGATCGAAGAAAATTAGTAGAGACCACAAATCGCTGGACGTTGTGAGGCTGTCAAAAGAGTTTTACACGCATTTTTTTCGATGCAAGAGGCCCAATCCTTCAGATATCTGTGAATGGCTCTGCTAGTAACACTGGACATTGTTATGTCTCCATAGTATTGCCAAAAGCTGTGGCGGAATATTACCGATCAACCCCTCCGCGCAACTGTACCGCAGGTATACCTCTACTCCGTGACAACACATCAGCGCATACATTTGCCGTCGTGACAGACTTCTTGAAGGAGCACAGCGTCCACACTTTGCCATATCCTTCACACAGCCTTAATTTAGTTCCAAATGTTTTGGGAGGGAATCACGTTATTAAAGATTTGATGAGGAGCAGATGATTTGAAAACTCTTGCGGTTGGAAATGCGGTGTCCAATGCATGAACAGAACACAAAATAGTAAATACAAAATGGCATTTAATAATTGGATAATCAGATTGAGAAATTGTGCATGGGGAGTACTATGAGTAAAAACTTATGTACTGTTTAATAATATAAAGAACTTTTGTTGTACAGCGCTTTAATATTCGTAAGTTTTCAAATACCCCTCGTACTGTGGCTGCATGCTCCGAAAAGACAAACAATTAGAGTTCTCCACAAAGAAAGGCAATACAAGTAATAACTCCAGCAAAAGGAATACCAAATGAGACTGAAACAAAGAAACATGAAACATTATAATACAACGACGGCTATTCTGTGGTAACGAGTACAAAAAGAACGTTACGAGTCAATGGTACCGAAGTGAGCAGACAGAGAAAACGTTCACTTCAAATTATCAAAAGATAACGACCTTGATGAAATCTGAAATATTTCACACAGAGGGAATTTCATCGGATGGGAATGGGGCGGCATGTGCCTCACACGATAGTTCTGTTCTAAGGAAAACTGGAGGTGTAGAATGGAGTGCAAGAGGGTAAAGGCGAGGTCACGATGCATTTTCTATAACATTTCCTTTAGTTGCCTTCTTCAAACTCTCTTCTTCTTCAGATTTAAAAACAAAAGGCGTGGCATGTGGTACAGCTAGAAGCTGCATAGATCGTGGAATAAAAACTAAACATTATTTAATGGAAATGTAATAGTAATATGATTTGACCTTAAAATAGTATAACACAGTCAACGAGGAAACAGAGAAACATGATCTGAGTCCACACTAGCCACAATTAACATTCCCTCATCAAGTAAGTTAATATTAATTTTATGGGATATATCGAAATTAATGAGAAAAAAACAAAACAACAACAACAAACCAGATGTGAAACCTGATTTACTGGAACCGATTTGGGATCTGCCATACAAGAACAAAAATTTACAAAGTTTGCAAATGGAAGGAATGCATCTGTCAATAGACAAATATTGTTGGGTTGTTGATTTGCTTTGTCGTAATGATTTAACAGCACTAAAAGAAAGAAGAGCGTATGCCTATATCATACATTTAAATATTTTTATAAAGGCAACACCATCGATATATTTAACATCATCAAAAACAACAATAACAACACTACTACTACTACTACTACTACTACTACTACTAATAATAATAATAATAATAATAATCGAAGCCTGGATAGCATTGTGGTAATATATTTGCTTTGAACCACTGTGCTCACAAGTTCAATTCCCGGTTTCAGGATGAGGAGGGTGCATGAGCACGCATCAAACAACGATATTTTCACTATTTCATCCACCATCAAGACTACGAAAGTCAAGACAACATCTCAGTCATTGACATTACTGTGAATAAGGCTTGTGGTACAATTGTCCTAAATAATAATAATAATAATAATAATAATAATAATAATAATAATAATAATAAAGATGTTATAGTGCTGTCACTAGAAAATACAGTTTAAACAAAAATCAATCAGAAAGACTCGCAAAATTTTCCATAAATGTGACAGTTACACTGACGTTTTGTTTTTTATATCAACTTATGCGTAATTTTGGAAGACGAGTGGATGGAATGCAAATTTTATAGTCAGATATAGAATATATCCTAAATGAGTCTAAGCTTTTTAATATATTTCTGTTTAAAAAAAAAAAGCAAAAGGGCTCTGCCTAGAATATGTTTTATGCTACCCATATTCGTAAAGTGCAGTAAAGGCTTTTCAAATGGGCTGATTAGGGTTTCTTTATTAAAAAGGACAATTTTATGTGAATAATTGATGTTGGTTTATAAATGTGATAAATATAACAAAAATATTTCAGGAGTGTATAATCTATATTAATCGAAGTATATTTGATGAAATCTATTTGAATTCAGTAGCGTCTGAAATACAAAGACCTATTCCCAGCGTAAGCAATGAACGCATTATGCATCATGGATAACTACTTGACGATTCCATTTAGTACATGTAGTAGAACATTTCATTCTCTGTCTCTAATGGATTTGCATGTCACATGCTGCTTCTCAAGTTAAGTTGTTATAAATGGTGCTTAAAACGTGGAAAAACTACTTTGTTAATTTAGTACGAGTTCGACGCTATGCACTCTGTTAAATTATGACGAGTTAGAAAAAAAATGCCCTTTGTTAATTTAGGATGAGTTTGATGCAATGCCCTTTGTTATTTTTGGACAAGTTTGATGCAATACCATGATTCACCCTCTCCAATAAATCCAAGGTCATCAAATTAGACTTACATATCAAATGTCGAACAGTTGTATTGCTTGGCAAAGAACATACAAATAATTATATCTATACCTAAATACTGAGCAATATTTCCTTTAAAATGTATTGTTTTTATCGTATGTTGCTGTAGTTTAAAACTCGTGACAAAATATCGACAAAATAACCAAATTCTTCAATAAGTCCGCCATACAAGCGTTATTTTGTTTGTACAAAAATGATCTGCTGAGATTTTTACCGTCGCTTTTTTATTTCTTTGATATGTAGCTGTCTCCTGACCAAAGGAAATGTTTCACACATTAATTTGAAATTTTTCTGCTTTTACTGCTGATAGTGCCTCCTGTACGATCGATCGCTAGCAAGTGAAAAGCCTGTGCAAGTCCAGACGGGTAAACGGTTGAGTGAGTAACAGTGGAAGCGTAGACTATGGAAAAAGCGTGATAAATAATTCGTTGTCGACACAAGTGTGACGTCACGGGAATGAATTAATAAAAGTTATCGCCCGAACCCGATGGCTTAAAGCTGAATCAACACGCAAGTACATTGTGTACGCGGAGTCTGAGTGAGCTGCTTCATCCATTGTAATTATCTTGTTGCATGAAGATTAAGCAAGATGCAACGAGATTTAGATTTTCATATACACTGGACCTTGCGTACAATTCAACGAGATTTAGATTTTTCATATCACTGGGCCTTGCGTACAATGCAAACACCACGATGCCGTGTAATGGTGGCTTGCCACATCGGTCAACAGCGAAAGCGTGGACTATGAAAAAATCGTGATAAATAATTCATTGCTAACGCAAAGTGTGACGTCACGGGAATGAATTAACAAGAGTTACCGCCCAAGACCGATAGCTTAAGCTGCATCAACACGCATGTACATAGTGTGGGGGCTGCCATACTGAATCTTCTTCCAGTCAACTCGGTCCCTTGACAGAGGCAAATAACACGTAAACCTCTACCCAATGGGTATCACACTTTCCATATAGAAAGTACATTTATTGTCGATACTAATAATGGCGAAGAGAATTCCTAAATATTCCTGAAACACATATTATAAAATGACCTATTTGCTTATTTACGTTTTACTTCTTTTCCTTTCTTCTTTCACCGCATGTAGTTCTCTGAATATTAAGTCACCAAAGTTTATATATTCGGGTATCATCAGTCCTTCGTTCTTAATACCCTTATATATAAGATGAAAAGTACTTGCCATTAGCTATTTATCCTAAATAAACCTTATACTTGTGCATAAATGGGATATATATTGAATGTGCTTGTACGTACGAAACTATTGTAGTAGCGGAACGTGTTTCTGCTAGTGTGTGAGAAGGCACTTCCCGTAAAGTAAAAGTGTGATTCAAATTAAGAAAACGACTAATTCCTACAAAATTGCAAACTGGTTAGGTAAGATATGAGTAGCTGTCTAATTTTAAGGCACTTCGTTCAGCTCTATTGGATTTTACGCTTGTCACTAATCGTTTTTGTTAAACTGAGTATAGCGCAACATACTTAGTGACATTGAATATGATATGTATACATGCATATATGAATGCGGTTTTCTATAGTGGATTCTACTGTTTGTCGAATAGGCCATGTATAGGGAGAGAGCTGACACTTTTTTGTACAATTAGTTGCATACATATTAGTGGTGATTTTTCTGAATTTATGTTAAATAGTTATTTTATATTGTTTTGTGTATGACATTTCAACAATGGGTATTTCTTTATCGTTGTACAGTGTAATGGTACAAAATGTTTGTAGGCGTTTTGTCGCATCACATTTGTCCTGATCATCGTGACACGTAACCATTAAGACTGACGTATGGGCTAGGTTCTCAATAAATTACTGCCTGCGAAAGATGGAATATGATCTGTTTGGCGGTATGATTGGATTTTAATTAGGACACGCTAGGATAACGGTCCGACAGAGATGGTAACGTAGGGTCAAGTAGAGGAACACGACAAAGTAGAGACAGTATAGAGACAATTTGTGCCATCTGGAAATAAGTGTCATAAATTAATTTTCTAGAAATAGCTATTAATATAGGCGGAATAGAGAAAATTATTCTAGCTTCGATGGGCGTATTAAATTTTGTCGGTTAGAGAGAGTTAATCCTGACTGGCTCAGCTAAACGTGGGGATGTGTTTCCTAGACGAAATTCAATGTTTTAAGTAATTTCCCTTGCGAAATTCGTCAGTTCAAGTTTTTCTGCCGAAAGGAAAGTGTGAGGGACTCCGAGGAAATTAACAAGTAATTTTTCTGGTTAAATAAATCGTTCAAGGGACGGGGGTCTGGAAGAATTTGAGAGACCCGGAACCAGAAACAGACAGACAGACAGAGACAAAGACAGAGAGATTCGGCTGCATAGAAAGAGCGAGTCTCGAAAAAGGCACAAAGTTTAAAAAAATAGGTCATTACCTGAGCTACGCAGAGGGAATGAGTGCAGACTACAACCAGGTTACGGTTGATGACCCTAAGAGGTTGGAGAGAGAGAAGGAAATGAAATACGGCAACGCTGACCTGTCACCAACAGTAATTTGAAAACGACAGTAAGCAACCAGGTTGTGCTGATATGCCCACAATCTGAGTTCGAATAGTCTCTCGATTCTGTGACGAAATTTGTTTTATCGGTATAATTGAACGGCTAGTTGCATTTCACATAAATTTTATAATTATATTTCTAAGAGAGAGTGTATCATTCAAACGTCGTGTTCAGTTTCATTTTGCTTATGTAATTGATTAAATTGCTGTATTTTACATACGGGGGCTCGTGCTCTTCTGTTCTGTATTTTTGCTCATACACCGCGGTCGATCATCTGCAAGATAACGACAACCAAAGCACCAAGAACAGGTGGGGTATCACTCACTCCCACCACGTACAATGTAGTCATTTGCAAAGACATTGGCGCTTCAGAAAGCAGTAGACATGAAGTCATCTTAATGAGACTGGTACAGGGGCACCCGCAGCATAGGTCAAATATATATATATATATATATATATATTCCGACAAGTTCAATCATGCAAATGAACCAGAAAATATGTCATAAGATTCTGTTCAAAACGCTTAGTAAATATTAGCTTTAGTTTCAGACTGCTTACTATACTAACTCTCCCGGCCGTGACTGACTGACCCCTCCTCCCTGCACAAAATCCTGCGGGCACCCATGGACTGGTAGTCTACGTAAAGGGAAATATAGAACAGACTTAAATTTGTACATTTTTCCTTGAACCCATTACTTGGATAACCAAGAAAATGGTTAGAGATTTAAACTCAATATTCACTAATTAATAAACTATAGAAAACGAATAACCAGTTGTGGTAGAATAGATAGATTACAGCATGCACGGAAAGATATGTGAGCAGAGAATATGAAATGATTCACGACTGTTTATTTTGGGGATCATCATAATGTTTGGAATTAACAAATGTGTCATTATTATCGAAAAATGTGTCATTATTATTACACCAAATTACATATTGTCTTCTTCATACAATGCTGCTTAGGGCCCGTACAGGCCGTCTTACATTTTTTGTAGCAACCACTGTCAAGGTTGTTTCTGACTAACTAGAATCCATTTTTTTGGCAAGCGGTAGGTTTAGAAAAACAGCTAATGCTCATTGTATCCATACTATGTTCAAATCAAGTGCTCCTTGCGACCATGTTAATGCCATTCCTATCTTACTACATACATACTCCATATTGCTGTACATTGCATCAAAATCTGTGGACAAAAAGGTATGGTTTTAAAAAAAAAAAAAGCTTTTCTTTCTCAAACTCACTACTAAATATTGCTGGCTACTAAAGCATAGAAATGGGATATAACTATTAGGATAATTTTTAGCCATTTCATAGCAAAATACCATCCCCACCCACCTGCACTACAGTGTACATTGTCAATAGCCCTTAACGGCGGCACAATACGTGGTGGCAGTCAATAGCAAAGCACCAGAAATGTAGTAAAAGGAAAAAAAAATATGGATCCTCATCCAGCGAGTTGAATCAAGAGCGACTGAGACAAAGTGCTGGTGCATATCATGCAATTAAAATCAATCAATCTTTCTATTAGCCCAATTAGCGTTGTGTATAAACAGATGCCCCTAGCAAAATTGAGATTACATCGCAAAATGACAACCCCCCCCCCCGCAAACCTAGCATACATGAGAAAATGCACTTACAGTCGAAGATTTTCTTTGAAAGCTATACAATTTGTGACAGATATGTTTTGATAAGTAGCGCATGGAACCTCCAAATAAACCCGCCGTTTAATACTTTTGTCGTATATACCTTAATAACACGGAGCCTATTTTTCTCCGCGCTTTATAGAAGGGATATTATAATACCCTTCATCTGTCCGTCCCTCCGTTTGTTCGTCGCCACATCAATTAAACCGCTGGGTGGTAGTTCATCTTGGCACACCTATATGCAGTATGGTGACCATTTTTGCAAGAAGTGGTATGGAATTGGGGATTCTGCTTTGAGATTCATGGGAAAGGGTCAAAAGGAAAAAAATAATAACTAAACATGTAATTACGGTGATATTTTTAAACTTTTTTAAACAAAATCTGTACATTAATTAATATGAAGAGGAAACAGGACATGTAGAAGGTTTTGGGGGGTGGGGGTCAGACATGTAATAAAACATGCGTGGGGATTAGACATGTCTAGCACAGAAGTATCTCTAGTTACCCTTTTCTTGTTAAATATAAATCAATCATCTGTACAGAGTTATAATGTAATTTTAAATTCATACGATCTTGTCTGTACGCTCCATATTGCTCCATAACATCTCTCTCTCTCTCTCTCTCTCTCTCTCTCTCTCTCTCTCTCTCTCTCTCTCTGAATTCTCGAGACCGCTCCGGTGGCTTAAGTGGTTAGTGTGTCCGCCTCGGATGCGAGTGGTCACGGATTCGAACCCCGGCCGAGTCATACCAAAGACTTATAAAAATGGTGCCAGCAGCTGCCTCGTTTGGCGCTCAAGGGGATAGTGTTAGGACTGGTCGGACTGGTGTCAGGATAATGTGACTGGGTGGGACGTGATGCTACATGTCTGCAGCAGGATGCCCTAGTGTGAGACATCACTATAAACTGCCACACTGCAGACATCGTAACGATATGACTGAAAAATTGTTAGTCCTACGTTAAAAATCCAAATCACACACTCACACAGACAATAATACTACACTAGATTAGAAAAAAAGACATAGCAAGCTGGAACTCCATGAGAAAGATTCACAATGTTAAATCTACGTGAAAAGTCCAACACACACACACACACACACACACACACACACACACACACACACACACATAGCTCGAATTCTTGTGTAATTATTACCATTACGTTGCGATCTAATAGATAGATAGAACAGGAGGCAAAAACGGGAACAATGCGTAAAATATCATAGAAAGTAACTGAACTATCAAAAATATAAATTAAACTGCTAGAAATAATTATTTTCCCACATTGCTACTGGACAGAAAATCACACTCCAAGCACACATGTGTACCTAGTTTGAATGCACTACGACTGCAACTGTGATACATCATTTGTGACATGCAGATCTATACACTTTCTGATATCTTATTTGTGTACAGGAGCTTACTTTCAGTTCCACTTGGGAGTTATAGATGATATTTCAAAACATGGAGTCCCGTGCTATGTGAAATAAAATTTTCAGTGACTTTCGGGATCTTTCTCGCTGTGTTCATTACACTGAAAAATATGTTGTCCAATTCTCCTTGACCTTCTTTAGCATTGCATCACAATCTCTGAGCACGTCAGTTTGATAGGAGAGTTTTATTTCTGTTCTGTCGTCAAAAAGTTTGCTTACTTTGTTCCTTTTTCTTTTGTTCCTAGTTGCCATCTGCAATCTTATTATAAGCTTTCATGGCTGCTTTAACATTTTTATGACCATATATAATTATGATGACGAAGTCCAATACGATTGAGTCCAAAGTCACAGCGGCAAGACAGCGTGAATTGGAAAGAACTGTTTTGATTTTATAATGATTGATGCCAGATAGATTCAGACTCAAACAAGTCTATAGGAAATATCAGAAAATTCGAAAACTGTAATTAAAACTTAAGAAACTGTGAATGATAACGCTATCACTGTTGATGCAGCCGGAAACGTGACTATATCTTGTTCTCACTAACGTAGATTTGCACAAACAGGACATGTACTTAGCTTCAAATATGTTCAAAACAGAAAGATTTATGCAATAAATAATATGAATATATAATTAGTCTTCACAACTTTTTATTCGTCATACAAGTCCTTGGATACAGTACGAACCATTTATCGTGAATGAAAATAGGCATTAGACCCAATCAATAACGTAGAAATTGTCTGCGTTCTCCCTGAAGATTGCAGATCCCTTTTGTATGTGCTTAATTCGAATTGGATTCCCACAAACTTGCATGGCAACCTATGCAAAGAAAGACGACAACTATTAAAATTAAGTATTTTTGTTCTCGTTATAGATTTATTCAAAATAATTTTCAGAATCCATACCAAGCATTGACTAAAACTATTCATAGTTGTGCATCAGCAATCTCACAAGTTGATCAAACAGTACATTTTAAGTCCAGGTTATAGCACATACAAAATCTGTTCATACGGAGTAAAGATGGCTGTCAAGATGTAATAGCATGTCTAGAAGTGTATTTATTTATGAAACTTTTTTTTATTAGAGTCTAACATAGCAGCTATTGCATAGAATATGTCGCTTTGCAGAAATACACTTTGAATGAAGAACAATGTGTATTAAATTTGCAATTGTTCCATTGTGTATACATTTTTCCTCTCAAATATTTGTTTATATGTAGTCTATATATCTAACTTTTGTTTGGAGAGACAAATTAACCTTTAATTCTTTTTATACAAAACCGTACTCTTTCTTTTTCGAATTTCTAATAGACTGAATGAAAACATGTACAGTCTATCGTAAATATGTCGCAATACATGTACATACTTCCCTAATCGTGGAGAAACTATGGAGACGACATCTGGGTAATTAATTTTCACGCCGGGTTTAAAAGAGCACTACTGCTTAATATGAAAAAAAAAATATATAAAATTCCATGAAATTCAAAAAGAGTGTTGTCCCTGTTGTTATGTATATTTAACTTAATTGTTTGTTTGTTAGTTTAATTTTTTATTTCATTACATGCTATTGTAATATAACATTGTATGCTTGACTTGACCTTCACCTTGTCCAAAATTGAGTTCATTTCTGCTTGACCTGATTGACTTTTTTATTTCATTTTATGTAAACAACTAATACATATCTAAATTATTCTCTATGTGTATGGGTTTAATATAAGGATCTTTATTATTAGATGAAGTAAATATGTTTATTTGGGTCAGGGTTTTGGACTTTCCTAAGTGAATTTTAGAGGTTATGGTTTTGATTTTGTAAACATCAGGACCATTCTAGAAGGTTATTTTCCATTAGGTAATGTTTTCTTTCGAAAATGCTAATTGTGACCCGAGGTCAACTAGAGAACTATAAAATCTTGCAATTGTGAGGACTTGATCATTCGTGCTTCAACATCAAACACTTTCAAGTTGTATTATGTTGTGACCAGTTGGGCTGAATTGTAATATCTTCAAATTATTGAATTCAAGTGATTATTTTCTCTGGAAATACAAAAGTGCTCTGATAAAATTCCTGGATAAAGACATTCATTGTAATTTATACTGAATTCAAACCCGGAATTATATTTTTGTGATTCAACAAAAGACTGTTGGCACATCAACACTTCAATAGCTACCACAGACACGTCATCGACTTCACTTTTGGGATTTTTTCAGGACTTTTACTGAAATTTATTCCGGACTTTAAATTACTAGGACTTGTGTCTGTAATTCTTGGATTATTTTGGGATCAATTCGCAATACCGTAACTTCTTTTTTCTCATTTTCACTTTCTATTATAGGGAAATAAATCATTTGTTGAAATTTACAAAGCTTGTTGCTTTTCACTCTTTTCTGTTACTTATTTTAAGAGCATAGATTCGTAACACATCCTCTTGCCCATTAACTAAGTGTATGACTGTAGAGCTTGCTATCTACATAACCAGAAACTGTTTCTAATGTCATTAATATTGCTTAATTCAAAGAACTGCTACTGTTAAACCACAATTTAGTTGCTTTACTCAGCATGTCTTTTTTCTGTGCATTGTATGGACTGTAGACGCCTTTAGCGGGGTATCATAATTTATGAATTTGCTTATATTCCTTATTCGTTAGATTTTTCAGGTATCACATCACATAAAGGACCTTTAAAACCATTGTTTAACAGAATTATTCAAGCCAGCTTAGCAGAGGCCTATCAGTGATTCTCCTACATTAGAATCCAAAACCATTTTGTCTGTTTAGACCCATTGTAAACATAGCTTACACTGATAGAACTGTTATGGTGAGGGATTCTATGTATATTTTTTATCCTAATCAGATCTATTCTTTACCTACAGTGTTTCCAAAGAAAGGGGTTAGTTTGTGTTTGCAAAATACATTTAAATTTGTGTTCTTGGAAAGAGCAAAGTGATGTTTTGTACGAGTATTTGCAAGTAAAACAGTGTTGCTGACCAGCACCGTAATATGGATTTTAATTCAGTATCTAAACAAATTATCATATTAAGGGAAGAAATCCAATTTTCTTGTTTGCCAACATCTTTATACTTTGAATACATAGTAATCCAAGGAATCTGGCTATCACAATATCATACAATCACATACAAACAGTTTCATACAAAAGACCACAAACTTTAAAAGCTTTATCTATTTCCACTTATGAACTGGAAGAAATGATAATAATAATAATAATAATAATAATAATAATAATAATCAAATGTAACGTGCTTAGGTTACTAAGTGTCGTTTACCTTTTCACGTTCAGTACATGTACCTCACAACCGTTCCTTCTACAATTATGACAGTTGAATGGAAAATAAACATTCTATGAAACATTGGAAGAAAATTGGAATTTCACATTAATAGGGTAGATGAAAATTATGGTTTTGGCTAGAGCTTCTATTGTTTATAGTTGTTATAAAAGTATACCTAGTATTGAACAGTCTTGTTAATATAGTAATTTGTGTGGTTTTTTTATTATATCATTATATTCAAATATAAATGTAATTTTTGTGTGTTTCTCATCTGTTTCATATGTTGTGTATATTTAATTTGTAATATTTGTTGGCTCTTCTTAATGATTATGTTATGTATATCTATATTTTTACTTGACCTGTCCAAAATCAAATCAATGGTGTACCTGATGTAATTCTTCTACCTTAACGTCGTATTCAAAACAGTTGCTGCTCTCTGTGATATGTCAACCTTTATGATGCAACTGTTTGTCAGTTATATTTTACGATTAACTAAACAAATTCGATTCCACAGTAATATTAACAGACAAATTGAAAGTTCCTACACTTAAACTTGCTCCTTAAATATATATATATATAAAAAATAGAAATACCAGCTTCATGAGAACTCACTGTCAAACATAACGCCTAAAATATTGCTGTCAACCTCAACAAACTCTAATTTCTCGGTGGTTAATACTGTGACATAATCGTAATCTCCTCATCACTACTTATGGTTCTCCCCCATTATACCCAGCAGCAAAAGCACCATTTTCACCTAATATTAAAATTACAAACGCGTGTTGACATTTTTAAAAAAAAATAGTTTAAAATATATAGCAATAAATCATTGCAGAAAGTTTATAAGTGATTATTCTTGAACATATCAAATTGTAAACGGCGGAAAGAACGAGTTGGAGACGGCGTATGAATGTCGAGGCCGTCAGGAATTACACATGGAGTGAAGTTTTCTTTAAATGTGGGTCATTTCTTACCATGCCAACAATCTTGACATGACTCCCTGAGTCTTTCTTACTTTGTCTGAATTTTAAAAATTTCAATACAAAATTTCAGCAGTAAAGTACTTGCTCTCTCTCTCTCTCTCTCTCTCTCTCTCTCTCTCTCTCTCTGTACACCAGCTTCATCTGAGAACTCATTGTCAAATATTATGTCCAAGTGCTCGTCGCTACTTATTGTACTCCCTAATTATCCACAGCGACAAAAGCGTCCATTTTAACCAAATTTGACTGCATTTCTTTAAATTACAAATGTGTGTTGGCATTTTTTAATAATTTAAAAATGTATAGCAATAAGTCATTCCGGATAAGTGGGCTATTATTTCATATTTCAAGTTGTACAAATAGTTCCGGACTGTGTGCGATACGGAATTTTAGGTGTGCGATATGGAATCACAGACTGACTATCGCACGCCAGATCAACCATGTAATATTAAATGGATAAGTAGAAAAATTATATTTGTAATATTTACCATTAATTTTGTGACAGACACAACCGTTTTGCAAAATTAAGTTAATCTGTTGAGCTATTTTGTCAGGAATAATGAAAACACGATGTTAATATCATTCAGTCGTAACACAATTCCTCGGGAATTTCGGTACATTACTTACTGACGGAAACTACCCACCTACCGTTAAAGTGAAAAAGTTCCGTGGTACGTACCACCGGAAAAAAATACCACGGTAGACCGGTATACAGGTAATACTCACACCTCTATCGGCGATACCAGTACATAGTAATTTATAATCGCATAAATTAATGTGAAGTCGTCAACAGCCACTCACACGCTGTTTACGCAGTATATTAAAAATTTTGATTTGTCACGTGATCACGTTAGCGTAGTCAAACTCTATTTTTAGACGAGGAAACACCTACGTACATCTAAAGTTTTGCCGCCTTTAAATGCGATTTTCAGTCTTATTAGATCGAATATATGCTTAATTTAATTTTTTTCGACATTTTGAATCAAACAAAGAACATGAAAGCAAAGTTACTTTTTTTAAAATGAATGCATTAGAGGCTCTTTAAGGAAGAACAAATATAGCCGTTGCTACAAGGACCCGGCCTGCTGGTACTGAATAAGGTAATTAGATAAACAACTTACACAAATTCCTTACAATGTGGATGAGGAAAAGACATATATATGCGATAAAAAGGTCATATTACTAACCCTTATTCCGTTCGATTCGCATCCCAAAAATATTGCCGATATTCCACTGGTGTCACGTGGATAGTTCCCGAATACAAACGTGGAAATAGGTATGAACATTGGCAACCTAGAGCAGTTGTCAGTCACCTTGATGATAAATACGAATATATATATATATATATATAGTATATATATATATATATATATATATATATATATATATATATATATATATATATATATATATATCCTAATAAATAAAAATGCATCTAATAGTGAGCTGAGATAAAAGAACATTAAAATGTTATAAAAGCAGTCGCATTACCAAAAGCAAATAAGTACATTGTTTAGAACCACGTATTTATTTCTTGTCCAAAATTGGTTTGTACAAGCTTAAACAAGTAAACTAAATACTGGCTCTGTATAGCACCTCTTACCGTATGAACAGTATACAGTCATACTGCGAGTAGGTAGATCCAAAGTAATCCAGAATTTAAAAATATCATTGTAGATCCAACTTGGCAATACTTAAGTGTGATATGACTCCATTTCCAAAGTCATGGTTGCGTTTTCATTATCAGCATAGTAGTCTATTATTAGTTCATCTCTACCAGTACCCCCACCCCCGAGTACCCCCATCCCGGGGTCGGTGTCCGCAAATGTAAAATCACATGGATGTCCACAACCTCACCTCATCTTGACCATTCGTTCTTTCTTCGGACAAGAGAAGAGAGTTGGTTTCACAGCACCTACCTCCGGGAACTGGGCTAAGAGGGCTAAATTGGTACATATATACATTAGTTTCACAATGTTTGTAAAACAAATTGCATTCTGCCGCATGTTTCTGCAGCCTGTATACATACTTATGTATCTGAAATCATGAAACTTGGCGAGGGAATGCATCGTTATGAGCATCACACCCATGTCCAAAGATAAGTCACTAAGACCCCATATTTACCTCGTAAAGACCAAATGCCGCCGTTTATCATAAATTTCACCATTCTTCCAATCTAAGTTTAGAAGAAAGGACCATGATTTTTTTTTTTATAATAAAAAGCTAACTACCATAAACCGTTCTTTGAAATAATCAAGATGTTAGGTTTAAACGACATTCAGATATTAAGTTTCGAATTAAGAGGTGCTACCCCTTAATTCGGTCAATTCCGTTAGTGACTAATTTAATAACAACAACATTAGCACGTGGCACACAAATTGATTCGAGAGGGAATGACAGAAGCAAGCTCGCTTTTTTAATCAGATATGAGAAGAAAAAGCGTGCATTAGATACAAATAAGACTTGGGTGAATATTGATGATCATCTGAGGCGTTGGAATACTTTGAAGGGAAAAATTGGACTGAAGACAATCCGACATAGTATTATTCAGATGTTTTTGCATATACAACCTTGTTGCACGTAACAGTGGCATTGGAGCTTAAACTGAACGGGTTAAGCTTTGTTTTCAATATATTTCTCAGTCTCTTTTCATGGCAGAATAATCAACATAGATAATTGTATACATCTATTAGTACCGCACCCTTACAACAAAAGAAAGTCACTTTGACCAAGATTTCACACGTAAATGCTTTAGGTTCATTTTTTTAAATATAGTTCATGACCACGCAGGATTTTGTTTTGGCATCCTGTATGAAAACAGCTCTTCTAATAATTATGAAATTTAATGTGGCGATGCATCTTCACGAGTAATAAACTATCATTACAAAAGTAAGCCAATTTGACCAACATTTTATGATTAACTGATTTGTATTCAATTGTTGGTTGTTTTTTTTTAAAGTTTATTTCGCAAACACCGTTTGTGGTATTATCATAAACTAAATGATTGAATACTGAACTCAAGTTAGTTACTTATTCCTTATTCTCTTTTCGATAAGGAATAAGTAACCAGTTACCGATTCAATAAGGAATACATTTAACAGTATGAAGATTTTGAGATTTTATGGCCATATAAATGAGTGAACATTTTAGGGTCAGCGTGACACGTATCAAATTATATAGACGAATGGGTCTGGGGATCGTGTTAAATAGCTAGAATGCGACTGGTTTAATGTCACCGGTTTGGGGCAAGATTGATTTTTAATGAGTGTCCGTTCGATAACGGTCAGATAGATGGAGAGGCAAGGTGAAGTTGGGGGTCTAAGTACCGGAAAAATGACAGAGGTGAAATGATGCAGAGACAATTTTGCACCTGTTGAAACGTGTAAAATGATAAGACTTTCCAGGAATCATTTATTAAGAAAGCTCGGAATGAGGTGTTACACAAACCTGAAATGAGTGTGTTAATTTTCGTTGGTTAGATAAATTTAATCCAGATTGACTAAGCTAAATAAGGGGTGTGTTTCCAAGACGAAATTCAATGTTTAAGTATTTTCCCTCGCAAAACTGGTCAGTTTAAACTTCTGTGGGAGAGCAAGAGGTTCTTAGCTTAATGAGAATGGCAAGTATTTCTCGTTGAGAATTGTCCAAGGGACCGGTGTTTGGAAGTTTGAGGGACGCGAAACTTAAATGTACAGAGAGATTCTGTTACGATAGAAGCGAGCGAGTCTCGGTAGCAAGGTATTTCGCTCAATCTTATGCAAGTTGTACTTTGATATGAATTGATATTTATTTGTTTGAATTTATTTGTTTTAAATTCCTACATCAATTTTCGTTTGAGTTCGGAAGATAATTGTTGGCATTCATTTGTCTTGAATGGTATATGACTCTTTTATTCTAAGAATTTCATACATTACTTTTTGGTGCGAGTTTGAGAGAAATGTGTGTATGTATCTGTCTTAAATGATGTTAATGATGTAGGCAAGGAATTTATATTACTAAGTCTAGAAATGTTATGCCAATGAATTGTCAGTTAGCAAATATTGTTGTTAAGACATGAAGTGAGTTTTGTTAATTTGTTTGTATTATTAAGATGTGAATTCTTTTAACTGAGAGTCGACGGTGTTAGCATTAAGAGTACATGCCGGCCGATATTGACTCCAGTTAGTGATTTATAGTCTACATCAGGAGTGGTAAAGGTTTATTAAGAAGTCTAGATTATGTCATTGTTCAGTTAGGGATGCTGAATAACCGCTAGGCAGATACTTTAATCTCAATAGTAGGGTTTGTGTGTCACCTGATAGGCTGCGAACTGACCCATATTAACCTTAGTTTCTGTTGAATTACGACATGATATCTGACGTAAAAAGAGAGGGGAGAGTGTTCGAAACTAGAAGAATAAAAAAACTGACAAATATTTAGGCCGCGTATCTTATTTATTTTGAAAGGGAAATCGCTCCATATATATATATATATATATATATATATATATATATATATATATATATATATATATATATATATATATATATACCCATACCCATACAGTGGGCGAAGATAGGAGACGACCAAATTAGGGTTGATAGCCAGAGAAAGGCTGGAGAGGGAAAGAAGAGAGAAAAGAATACATCCACTTTAACCTGTTACAATGTTACGCAGGAATGCTTGACAATTGAGTTCGATCGCTCAGTCGATTTCATGATGAAGTTTGTCTTATCGGTATAAACAGAAGGGTAATTGCATTTTGATAAACTTGACAATTATTTCTAAGAAAGTGTATCATTTAAATGTCATGTTCAATGTTATTTTGTTTATATAATTGATTAAATTCTTATGTTCTGCATACGGGTCGAGTGCTCGTGTTGTTCTGTTCTATATCTGCTCAAACCTCCATTTATTCCACTATAAATTTCATATTTTATTTTATTATTTATTCGATCTGGGCAATAACAACGTAGTCCATCATCCTCTAGATAAAGATAACTAAACCACCACGTAACATACAGTTGGCTACTTATTTCCAGTTCAATAAGTAATTGGATACCGCTTACTTATTGCCGATTAAAAGCTCTTCAAGTAATTCATTGCTATTATTCTAACCCAATTGGAGAAACACTAGTGTTCTTTTGGTACCAGCTATATAAAGCTGAATTTGAGATAGGATTAATTGTTGAGTTAGGCTTCTTGTTATGCACGGCGTGAGGTATTAGTATTTGGCTTCGAAAAGTTTACTAACGACTCGTTCAAACGTGAAAAAAGAACAAAAAGAAAACCAATACAAGTGTGAAATAGGTGATTTCTTTTGTGTAGTCATATTATGCTTAGAGGAGAATTATTTGGAGTATTTTGAGAGTTTAAGAAGCCTCCCGTTTGCATCGACTGTTGTCTAGACGTCCTTGGAAACGGGGAAATATGCATACGGGTATCGGGTATGAAAACACGCACAATCTGGATCAATTCTGGCAATATTTTGTACAAACTAAACCCCTAACTAGATGATTTTGATTTAAACGTCTCTTGGGCAGTTGAAATCAGGAATAAGTAACTGGTTACTTATTCTTTATTGAATCGGTAAGTGGTTACTCATTCCTTATTCAATCGGGAATAAGGAATAAGTAAGCAGCTTGATGTCAATTAGATTGCATGCATTCCAATCAGCACCACTCCATTCCGGCTAAAGAAAGTCGCTGTGTGACCAAGATTTCACATTTTGTTTAGGTTCAGTTTTTGCGTCCAGCTCGCGACCACATAGGTTGTGTACAGCCTATATAGATACTCTTGTACTGAAATCATGAAATTTCGTGAGGCGATGCATCTTAGCGATTACTACACTCTCATCCGAAAAGCAATTCACTGTGACACATATTTCACGCTTCACTGATTTTTTTAAAAACTGTATTTTAATTATTCATGCTTGAATCATTCAACAAGACGATTGTATCCATCTTTATTAGTACAACACATGTGCCAGAAAAAAATGCCACTGCGACATTTTTTCGGCTCTAGGTCCATATTTTTTATTTAGCTCATTACAACGCGGATACTATATTTCATCTAGAATCAATGAAGGATGCATCTTAAAGAGCACTAGTCCTTGATGGTTGACGTTTGATTGTTATGGCCCCTTTCTTATGCTTCAATGACTTAGGTTAAAATTGGGTGTTTCATGTTCATCTCTCAGGTACTGTTCATGCTAGAATAGTGAGTCGATAATGACGTGTATCTCTGCTAGCATCATACCGTGAGTGACGAAAGAAGTAATTCATTGTGACTTACATTTAATTTTTTACTGAGTTGAATGACACGTTTAACTCCAGTAGCGCGTGGGCATTACTTACTTCTTGTTTTCGATAAAACTCGTAGGAGTAACTCGGAACCTTCAGCGACTAACATCATTCTCTTACGAAAGTCTCCAAAGATAGTTACGCACTAAAATTTCTTTAATGACAGTTGGCTAATAAGCCCACTGCTGCGATGTGAGTGATTGATTTTAAATCTAAGAGAGTGAGTACTTCCAAATCTCAATCTGGCACAACTTTTAGCAATCAAACTTTCTGACAAGACCGAACAGAACTCCACAGAACTCCTTATCTCTTCCTACGTGCGCTTATTATAAGAAGAAAGGGCACGTTGTTTCGGATTGCTACAGATTAAAATAAGCAACGGAATAAAGACAGCATTATTGTAAATGCTCTTATTTCTAAGAGGTCAAGGTCACGGGTTTTTTAAATTGAAAACAATACATTGGTTGAGTCAAACAAACCCCGGTCTGATTTTATTATGGAGAATTATAAACCATTTATGTCGAAAGGTTTCATATCACTTATGGGTGATTATACCAAGCCTATCCATGTCAAAATGTTAAGTGACACAGAAGATTCTCAGAAGATTTTGTTATCAGGTACTTTGCCATTGTCTGAGAAGTCTTTTAGTGATAGTGTTCTTAATCGGGGAATATAGTGTGGCGTTGTTAGTGCTCCTCTACATTAAGTCAGTTTGGCATCAGACTTGGTCTCAGAACCCGTGACCGTCGGAGCTGTTACTTCTCTACACGTGGCAATTGCCTAGCTGGAGATAAGATTGTCGTTAATCTAATTGTAAATGACGAGCCTCGTTGGGATAAAAAAAAGTCGATTCTGTTGAGAATGAAATCCCTAAATTATATCCTGCCCGTGCAGTTACCAGAGCTATGACAAAAAGAGCTCTTGAGAATGTTGTTGATCAGGAAATTATTTCTTTAGCTGACACACATTTATTGGTCAGGATTTTGATGCGATGAATTTATTTTCCTGGTATTGATCATTCAAGAGGTATTGATCGCAGTTATCCTCTTTTTACTACTCATCCTCTATTCTAATCAGGGTGACAAAAGACAATCATTCATTGTCAAACAGGAACAAGATTCTGAGATCTCCACTTTGTTTCAGAGGGCTATATCTGAAACTGAAGCCACACAAGTCCCAGTTTCTTATTTTGTAAAAACAATGAAGTCTTATTTTGTAAAAACAATGGAGTCCTTTTGAGATAATGGCGATCACATGAGGTACTCGCTGGTGATGAGTTGTCATTGAACTATCACATTATTGTTCCAGAGTCATATCGACAGGAAATTCTTAGTATAGCCATTTGGCAGATCATTTATGGGTCAATAAGACTTATGACGTGATCTTGAATCATTTTTATTGGACAAAACTTAAAAATGATGTTTCTAAATACTGTAGATCTCATCACATTTGTCAAATGGTAGGAAATCCCAATCAGAAGATACCTAAGGCTCATCTGGAACATATTTCTGCATTTGATGAACCATTTAGTAGAATAATGGTAGACTGTGTCGGTCCCTTATATGGGACCAAGTTAGGCAACCAAACCCTGCTGACCATAATTTGTGCGTACACAAGATTTTCAGTCGCAATTCTTTTGAGGAATATTAAAATTCAAACCACTGTAAAACTTTGATACATTATTTCTTTTTACACTTTTTGGCCTTCCCAAATCTGTACAATCTGATCAAGGGTCATATTTTATCTTTGGAATTTTCCAACAATTTATGCATAAATTAGGCTTTCAACAGTTGAAATCTTCTGTCCATCACCCCGAAGATCGAGGGACGTTGGAAGGATTTCATCAAATTAAAGAATATGATTTGCTCACATTGCTATGAGACACAAAAAGATTGGCACGAGGGTGTTCATTTACTGATGTTTGCTGTTAAGCAATCAGCTGAAAAATCTACGGGGTTTAGTATTTTTCAACTAGATTTTTGACAAACTGTCCATTGACTATTTAAATTGTTAAAATAGAAACTTCTCTCGGATGAACATTCCAGAGTAATCGGTCGTAACATTTTGCTACTGTAGTATTGGTTTTGAAATTTTGTTAGAAACAGGTCGATCCTGTAGCAGCTGCAATCGAAATTCACAAAACTTCAGGTAATGTATATTTACCTCTGATCGACCTGCTTTCATTGGCAGATATACTATATTACTCGACACTAATTCTTATTACCACGAGAGAATTATAACTGGCATGCATTACGAATGTATTTTCATTTTTGAAAAAAGTCTCATTGTCCAATGCAAAATGATACAGTTACCTCAGAAAAATCTTGTATATCGAACAGGAATCTATCTATTACCCGACAGTAATTCGTATTATCTGCAGCAAATGATCTAGTACCTATATGTTTTGTGAATTTCATGACAGGTATGTGTTACGTTCAATGAATTAAGTTTCAGGGTCTGATATTAATTACAATTACAGTGTAAGAGAATTATCTGCCTGATACCCACCCACCCACTATCTGATAACAAATAGTAATTTTCCTCATACCTCAGTGTGTGTGTGTGTGTGTGTGTGTGTGTGTGTGATTTGGATTTTTAACGTAGCTTTAACAATTTTCCAGTCATATCTAGCACTGGGGCATCATGTAGCATGATGTCACACCATTCCCATTATCCTGCCACCAGGCCCACCAGTCATAACGCTAATCACTTAATGCTGAGCGCCTAGCGAGGCAGCTGTTAGTACCATTTTTTATAAATCTTTGGTATGACTCGACCAAGGTTCGAACCCACGACCTCCCGCATCCGGAGCGGACGCTCTAACTACTGGGCCACCGGAGCGGTCCCGCAAACCTCTCATATTCAAATAGTAAATAAATCGTAAACTGTAATTTTATACAGTATTTGCTTTAGATTGAGAGCGTGAATCCCTGACGACACCCATTCCTGTAATGATACTTGCCCGATAAACTAGGTTTATCTGAGGTGATTATATATTACCCAGTTATGTTGCGAATTTCAGTGGCACGGCTGTTAACGCTACTGGTTAGTTGGCATTACATACTAAGGGAGACAACTCATGAAATTCAATAGATGTCACTAGGACAAAGCTCTGAAATATCTGTACGATCCGCTAAGGTGTAGATAGGGTTAACACATCGGAACCTTGGCTAGCGAAGATGCAGCGTGGTTAAGTTCTGCGTTTAATTCAGTTTAGCCTATACTGTTGGCTCGTTGATCATAGAAAAAGATGGCGGGGCAATCGTATTCTATTAATATAAATTCATTGACAATGTCCAAAGCAAACTGTTCAGTAATTTGTTTGGACGATATTTTGTTGATAATGGCTCGGGAAACTTTGTCGACAAAGTTGAAGAAAATGACGATTTTACCAAGCAGTAATGTTATATATATGTATGTATGTATGTATGTATGTACCGTGTTTGTTAATATGTAACGCAGGGTACACTGAGAAAAGAACTAATCCTCATCGAAATATTGCAGGTTCTACGTTGTTCATCTTACGGTTTTCAGCGAACAGAAAAGAACCGGGCATCTCCGGAATAAAACTGTACTCGACATTTAGACTGGATACAAGTTTTGTAAGATCAATACCAAATAGGCCTCAATTTTATCACTGAAGTTAACCAATAAGACGCGACTTCTTAAATTTTCAAACAATATTTCCATCAGACATCCAGTCAGGTAACCTATTGCGATTCTCGGCATTCTTTTGCGTTTATTGCTTGTTTTGTTAGACTATCTTGTAAGTGCACTCAACAAAAATTTAGTGGGTCGAATTAAGTTAGATAGAATCTAGTTCTGCACTCTGCTTGAATTGGGTGATTAGAAGAGATGGTCTTCATATTACCTTGAGACCCGGCATCCATTGTGAGGGATCTGGAGTTCCACATAGTTTCAGAGGTACAGCTTCTGAGGCCGAATGCGTACCGTCAAGGCACATGCCCGCTCTCGAGTCTGTTACCATAGTTTCCATCCCCAAGATGCGCAAAACATTATAACGGGAACACTCTCTAAATACTGGCTGTGGGAGTGTTGAAACTTGAAATAAAATGAAATGAAATTCATTTACAGTTACACGGAGTCTTTTAACATACAATATTCTAACCCATAAAGAAAACAAAACAACTTACAGCCATACTTTCTGGCCTAAATTTTAATTTCTAGCATGCTCGCAAACATGTCAATAGCGTTGAACATTCAAAATTTACATCATTGGTTTTGAACATAGGCTCACTTCGCTCTTATATCATAAAAATCAGGTAATAATACGTCAATCGTAGAAAGCGGTAGGGTGTGGTGGGACGGGGGCGGCAAAAACAAATTACCAAGATTTCCTGGAGCTGTGACAGCTGATAATGTAGAAGTCACGGAGTAATTGTGGAAAAAGATATCTCCAACTGAAAAAGAACAGAGCTGATTTAAAGACATAAAAAATATTGAGTAATACCAACACTACTACTACCACGACCCACTTTTTGAAACAGTCTTCAATATGTGCCATACTTATCCGAGTCTATTGCGAAAAAAATAACAAAAGCAAACAAAAACAAACCAAACCCATAATGGTTCGGTATTTCCTCACCATCGGTGCACCTCAGAGCTTCTCGCAGAAAACTTCTTTCTTTTCTTTTCTTGAAAAACTTCAAGGATGTGCTAACTGCATTGCCTTGTTGTATGGCGGTGACCCTGACGTTGTCATACGATAATTAACATGCGCCATAATTTTCAAATTTCAGTGAAACTGCTTATTTTGCGATGGAAGTACTAACAATTTCTGTTTACCAGTAAAAAATATTTCCTTCAATAACTGTCAAAATCTTGCGAACTTCGTACATTTTTTACAAAACATTTCCATCAAAATCTTTTGCCATTTTATAATCGTATATGCGCAAATTGTATTCAAACTGCTAAAAAAATCGTTTTTTGTTTCTAGAAATTTTGCGATGAAACAAAATCACCGAAAAGTATACGAATGTGAAATCTTTTTATTTGCTGTATGTTGCAGAACAAGTCTTTTTCTCATGTCGAATAATTTTTTTTTTTTCGATTTTAAATATTACATATAAGGATATTAGCGGTTTTCTAAATACTAAGTAATGAAAAGAATGTAAAACAAACGATCAACAGAGGATTTCTACGTACAGAAAATCCAGCAGATGTTTGATTAGGACAGTCGCATAACATTTGTACTTACCGCAGTAGTTGCATAACTTGGGACAGTACGTTTGTGCGAAATTCGTGTCAACTGTACATACGCCATCGAACATTTTGCAAGCCGGATCATCTTCGCAAGCTTCTGCAGTAAGGAAAATGCATGCAAATGCAGGGGCGTTTTGCTCTTTTCAAGTAGACAATATTTAATTAAAATATGTGGGACGGATATAAACATGTCAATAAAAAAATTGGCCAAATTCTTGAGTATTTACGCGAGTGGAACACCCCTAGAATGTAAAACAAATATATCCAGAATGAGTACACTAGCTTTACGTCCGGCTATTCACTCATGCAACAACAAACACCCTCCACCACCATCGCCGCTAAGTGAACGTTTCTGCTATCAATCGGTTTACTATTTAATTGTGGATATTATCCCTACGCCGAACAGCTTGGCAGACACGCACAGATGTCAATAGTCTAACAAATAGTTTCAGACACTTGGCCCCTTTACCTTGTTTTGTTGCAACGAATTGATAAGGTCAATCTACTATATGTCTTGATCTAATTTAAACAACAATATAAGCGTGCATGCAAGGCGATTGTTGCCTCAAGCCGCGGACCTTAGTTCGAGTCTCGGTAGGGAACGAATTTAAACCATCTAACCTATATGATAATAGTCCTTCTCAATACATAATAATTTCACTTTATATTATCAAGCATCCTCTTGTAGGATCCAGGGGAAAACACTGTCTGCTCTGTCTATCATATATTTGTATCTCTCTCTCTCTCTCTCTCTCTCTCTCTCTCTCTCTCTCTCTCTCTCTCTCGGGGGAGGGGAGAATCAAAGGTAGATGGTATGTAGATGATTAAATGT